>MU182431.1:0-18857 GCA_016904865.1 Pissodes strobi | reverse complement strand
ATATAATGCATTGCGCTACCTTGATTAAGGCCGTATATTTTTGACATGAAAATAAAATTCTTGTTGTTTTTAAGAACACCTTTAACCAAGTCCAATAAAGGTGACAAAAAATAAAGGAACATAATTTTATTAACAGAAGAACAATCGAAACTGACGAAATATGTAATGATTTCAAAAAGGTAATATTTTGTCGCGGAGCCATCTCTTCGTATGACTTCGTTAAGTCGACGGGGCATTGAATTATAAAGTTTCTAAGCAAATTCGGAATCTCGTTCAAACTTTGCCAGGTTTCCCGAATGCCATCTACTAACTCCTCTCTGTTTTGGGGTCTTAAATTCCTTTTATTAATTTTTTACCCATTACCCCCAAATGTTTTCAATCAAATTTAAATCCGGGCTTTTGGCGGGCCAGTTCATAACGTTAATGTTATGTTCCCCAAACCAGTTTCGGATAATTATTGCCGTATGATCCGGACAGTTGTCCTGCTGAAATATAAAATTATCGTCTTCAAAAAATTGGCGCACTGATGGCAACATAACGTGTTCTACAATGTTTCTATAAACCAAGGCTGTAAAGCGTTCTTCAACAATATTTTCCGTAAATGTTTGGGTATGTATCAGTCCCTGCACACTGATACATCCCCAAACATTTACGGAAATTTTCCTGATCTATCTGTAGGCACAACATATCTTTCGTCAAATCTAAAATTTCTGGGTCTATAAACTTTAATTTGCCCATTACGAGAAGATTGAAATACCTTTTCGTTCGTAAAGATAACTTGATGCCGGTAATCCAGAGCCCGATATATATTGTTAAGCGCAAATAACACCCTTGCCTGTTTGTGTTCAACATTAAGATGCATTTTTTTTGCGGCCACACGATTTCTAATATTGAATGAAAGCTTTAATTCGACGAGAAACTGTTGAAAGAGATCCAGGAAAACCTATTTGTGTTGCAGCAGTTTTCGCCGTTTCAAACGGGTTTTCTGTAAAGAACTCCACCAGATTAGCATCCTCTTGATCACTCGATATTCTATTTCTTCCAATTGGGTATAGTGGTTCAATACTTTTCTCCTGCTCCCACGTCCTCTTTATGTTTAAGACTGTATTTTTATTTATATTTAAAATCGTCGCTATTGCTCGAATTGGCAATAATTCGAGCCCTTACAAACAAATTTAACGCTGGAGGTATAATCCCTTGATAATCAAAAGGCGGATTGAAAAATAATTTTTGAAACTGATACGCGTGTGACATCAAGAATTATTCACAATTATTTTAGTTTGACTTTATGTTAACATTTTAAGATCAATTTACACAATACAAAAATCCGTGTCTGATAGATTTTTGAAATTAACAATTAACTGTATAATACATAATATTTTAAACAACGTTTGCCTGATTGCTAGCATAATTGGGATTTAAAGGTACCGTTTTTATGTCAGCCAGTGGCGTGCACACAATGAAAGCACAAATGCATTGCCTACCCTGATGTTTTGACATTTTTTATATTTTCCCATTTAATTTTAATTCCGATAATATAAATTATAATTTTACTAATAAGTATAATCCAAATTTAAAAAGCTTATCTTAAGCGCCAATTAAAATATTAATTATATTATCGAAAAACATCACAGTCTACCACTCGTATTACGCTACCTATATTAAAGGGAATAATATTCTCCGACGGCAATCTGCTAAAAAGCATTCCATAACAAACCGAAGGCATGCATTTATACCGTCAATGCCGGATTTACTATGGAAGCGAAAAGCAGTGCTTGAAAAAAGACAGCCAAATTAAACGTTACATAAAAAGAAAAGAGGCATGCGAAGATGGTCCGGGCCGACGCGACGCAACCATAAGTGCTGTTGCCAAAATGTGCTCTCTTTAATTAATATTTTGATAGACATTCTTTTTTACCAAGGATCATATTGTTATTGGTTTTTTGCGCTTTAGTAATTGGTTTGAAAGCGATTACCGGTTACATCGTTACAGGGTTTGGTTAAGAAAGCATTATTATTTAATAATGTCTAAAATTACAGTACATGGGGCATCCCTAAATTTATTAATATTTCGATATCTGGGTATTAATAACGCCATGCATTTTTTTTGCAAGTAACTGAAACCCGATAATACAACACCGGCATTGGCCATCCATAAATAAGAATAATCTCAGGTTCCCTTTTCCATGTGCCCTATTCTTGTGTGAGATTGGGATTTGACGCCCTGCATTTTTTGTTATAGTTTTGAAAGTTTAGTTAGTTTAGTACCTATACAAGGGGTTGTTGTTTTCTTTGTGGGTTAGTTTTGTTGGTTAGAAAGAAAACCTCGATATTTTAATAAAAAAATCCATGACAGTTATTAGTGGCTCTGCAGGTGTCGTCATAAAATTAAAATGTATTGTTGGCTATGCTTACTCTTTGGTGAAGAAGAAAATTGTAGAGTAAACGTGGGTATATTGATTTAAATAATGTGTCAAATGCCTCAGAAAAGGCCAGTCCACTAACCATTTACAGCGCGTTTTCTTTGCATAGTTTTGGCGAAACTCGAATTGAAAAGGCTTTATGCCTACATTTTTTGGAGCCTCAAAATGGACGTTTTTGGGCGTGGCACCTGAAAAAAAATTCTACCTACGGTGGCGCCTGCAGCGGGCTTACTCCTTCTGTATCATTTTCTATTATGTTGCCTGCCCTCTCCTAAATGGCACTGCACGCCACTGATGTCAGCATTACATAAAAAGTTAATAAGAAAAAGTAGGTTTATATGATTTTGTTTCACTCACCTGAGAAATTTATGAAAAGTCACTATCTGAATCCGCAGAGCCGGAATCTAAATTTGACTTTATTATTATGGAGTCAATGGCCGGTAAAATACAATATTCGCCCCCCCTTTCTATTACATGACGGACACAGTTCATCCAAATGCCACTTGCGTTTACTTCATCGATTACTAACTGTCCTTATATTTCCTAGTACGAAATCACTGTTAGTTGGCGATCGATTATATTGTCTAAGGATTTTCTTGATGGCAGCCCACGTCATCTCAATCGGATTAAATACGCAGTAATAGGGGGGAAGCCGCAAAATAGTATGACAATGTGCTTCGCATAATTTGTCAATGGCATATTCTTTTGTAAAGTTCTTTTTTTTTAATAGCGTCCAATAAATAACACTTTTTTGGCGCCTTTTGAGGAATTTCCATATTTTTGTCTTCCATCAATTTGAGAATATCGTCCTTTTTATTTCTGATATTGGGAACTTTGCTATGAAGGAAGGCGGGAATGATACGATGCATTGTCCATTACAATAACGGAATTTTGGGGAATATTCGGCAGCAATAATTGTTCGATAAACCACTTTTCAAATATACAGGCGGTCATGTCTTCATGATAATCAGCCGAAGAGTGCTTTATATTTTTGGCAGACAATAATAAAGCATTGGGTACAAAGCCCTTATCACTTCCTGCATGCAGTATAATCACTCGTTTGCCGCGAGAACAAGGCCCGTTTAAATTGCAATTACTGCTATCATCTACCCAACTATACTCAACTACGTCATATGTATCAAACTATGTTTCATCTAAATACACTATTTCCCTTTTTGCTTGGCGATATTCCTGAATTTTGCGTAAGTATTCTTGCCGGTGAACAACTATGCGATGCGATTCCATGATAACCATTCTTTTATCCAATTTTTTAATATTTAAAACCGCAATTGAGTAAGATATTACGCAAAGTGTCGAGAGATTTGTATTCATAATTCTGGTAATCCGATAATTTATCTCGAATCATTTCCAATGTCGGGACTTTGCTGTCTTTGTAAAATTGATATACTACCGGCAACTCGGCGTATAACTTCTTTGGAAGCAGTATCAATTTTTTTTAGCTTTTGGTGGGATATTTTTCGCTTTAAAGAATGGTCAGTGATATCTCCTACCTTAATCACTTTATAAACTGTAGAGCGTGGAAGTTTAGTAAGCTCACAAATTCTTTTTACTATTTAATTTTCTGAGGCCTCATGATTTTCACTTTTCTAACATTATACATATTTAAAATAATTCTTTGTGTTTGGATATGCAAGTCTTTATTACGAAACTCTAAAAGCTCTGCAACGGCATTGGTTTTGGGATTTTCAGATTCCGATTCAAAATATTGAAAACGCCATTTTGATTAGCTAAATATTGATTTCCAAGAACAACAAAGTTATGTGATAAAAACAGAGGTAAAATACACACAAAAACAACAACAAAATACAAAGGAAATACTGACAAAAGTAACAAAACAAAGTTGTCAAAACACGTAAACTGAAGCCACGCGGTACAGCACTATCTGTCGTTAAAATCACACGATTTAAATGCTCTAAAAACAATTAAGGAATTTCGCATGGACCAATCTAATGCGCTAGTTTTCTAATACCGCCCACATTTTGTGCGGACAGGCTTCTCAAGTCAACGTAGACTATCTACGAGGAGCCGTCAATAAGGATTTTGATGTCATGCACTTCAATGCAAATCGATAAGAAATTGATCGTACCCCAATTTCCTAGCCGTTTACTTCGTATAGACTTTATTTACCTAAAGATTCTCTTATATTGGTATGCACATTGGTTATACTTAACCATTCGGAAAATATATATTTTTTAAATTAAACATTTTGCGACGTGAATAGCATGGCTACCACGAAAAAAAAGTTTTTGAGTTTAAAAAAAAAGTCGTTGTGCGGACATGTATGGAACAGTAGTTGAAAGAAAAGTTTAGAATTGGAAAAAGTTCAGCCTGTGAAACTTAGGTAAAATAAGAGGTGATTTAATTAAGCAATTTTCTGATAGCGGAAACATGATAAGAAAAAGATAATATTCGAAAACTGAGGGTGCTGCACTAGATACAATTATTGTTTACGATTGGTTTTGTAAAGTGCTTTTCAAAAATATTCCTGTTTCTGGTAAAAGAGAAGGCATTGGAAGTTGCACGGGAACTTAGTTTTGAAGTGAAGACTTCTAGCGAATATGTGGCGATGCAGCTACTGTAGATTTGTTACTGGAAAGTAAAACTGCTCTCTATAATGAAAAGTTACTCTCCGCGTGACGTTTTCAACGCAAATGAGATGGAACTTTTTTTAATCTTACCCAATAATGATTACGCCAAGGCTTTCAAAGACAGACTTCCAATTCTATTTTGCTCCAATATGATTGGAAACAAAAAAATTTCACTACTTATTGAAAAAAAGTAAGAATTCATGTTGCTTTAAAGGCTTTTATATAGAAAAATTACCACTCGAATGGTATCATAATAAGAAGTCATAGATAACAGAGGGAAATTATGACAGACTGACCATATGCATTTGATTAAATAATTCAGATATTGAAAAGTACTTTTGTTCCCAGACAGTGCTATTGTAATGACGGCTAGCTATATATTAGTTATGTATGGCGTTGGGCGTCAGTTTGTAATGATAATTAGTTGGTTAAATGTATGAGACTCGTTTTTATTTTCCTTAGGGGGTGGGTTGTCTCTTTTATTCGCTAAAATTTGTTTGGGCGCCAGAGTTCCTAGAGACAATGCGAACTGAATATGAATACTTAAATATCAATAACTATAAAGATTCTTATAACTCGTGTCTCACAGACCTCAATCTTGCGATAAATTAAACAAAGGAATTCAAACAACAATATATTAATTTTGCAATTAAACTACAAATATGAGTGATGGTATCAGGTGAAATGGAGATTATCAATATAATTAAATTACAAATATAATTGATGGAATTATTTGAAATAAAGTTTATGAATAAATTGACTAGCAATGAGAATTAAAAGATTTAAAAAAATTGACGAATGAGGCGATATCACTGGTCTTTACAATAAATTTATCTTCTGTTTGGCTAATACTTAGCTCGTCCAACTATTCTATAACAATGCGATCGTATTGGGATCTCTGCTGGAACCGCTTCTGCCTGTTCCCAAGTTAATGTTTCTTGGTCTCTTATCGTATCGAATCACTTGGTTCTTATCATATCGAATCCCTCAGAGCACACAGTAAGTGGACGAACACCTGCTACTTGCCAAGCACGATGTTTTCTTCAACCAACGTTGAGTACATGCAAGAGACAATAACTAACTAACTAATAGTCTTCGACCAATGTATATCGCTAATTAAATAATATTCACGGAAGTATCATGTGAACATCAGTGACACTGTTAAACACATGAGGAAGTAATCAACAAATTGAAAATTTACTGGTTAAAACCGATATAATCAGAAACTTAAATTACAATTTTAAGTTGAGCAAAGACTATAAATAACTACTGCTACTCAAGATATCCTTTTCTTTACTTCAAAATATGAAATTCAAAAGATATAATGACTGAAATTTAGAATTCAAAAGAAAATTACGGAATTACGTTTCAGTTCAGTGATTCTCGGTAAATCTAAATAAAAGATAACTTGATAGTGATGAACCTATGCACGGCACTGCGACTATTTTAGTACTGATTGAAGAAATACGTGAATTCGATGCAGCAGTCGAAGTTTTCGATCGCGATTCTGTATTTCTAAGAGCTCTAAAAGAAAAAAATGAAAAATCATCGCCACGCGCTTTTTGTTAACAGGTTGTAAAAAAAGTTGTTTCATGCATTTTTTTGTAGTCAATAAATGAATTGATATTTGGATTATATAGCGTAACAACGTTAATATACCTAACCACAGCCGACTTCAATTCCAGCCGTGAAGTGACACGCGGCAATCGGCGAAAACGATCAGCTCTGTGGAGGCAAAAACACGATAATTGTTATTACCATGCTTTTGATTTTTCGCTTTATGCAAGTGTGATATTTTCATACATGAAATTTGTTAAATATGTCTAGCATTTTATTAGTGCAGTAACACAAATAAAAAAGTCTTGATAGAATCTTGGTTGTATTTTGTATACATAGCTAGATAGGTGCATAAATAGAAATGCATTCTTATTATTCAACTACATTCAATCAGGAATTCGTGAATGATAATCAAAAATAGGGAAATATATTTTAAAACATCTTTGATTAGAATATTTAGATTTATCTTCTTTGCTATTACCTCTTATTTTTGCCTGTAAAATTGTATATAATCATTGATGAGTTGTTAACTTTTAACTTGAATTTATTTTTGTATTTCTCATCTCTAAAAACTGTTGCCATCGGATCAATATTGACTTATATTGTATATGATTTTAATGTTCATTTTGAAGTCTAGAGTTCAATTTATCACTTTATTACTGCGCTGTTTATATAACTACGTAAAAGTTAATTATGTCTAGTATGTCAAAGTATGCGAAAGCTGACCACCACAAGTTTATATTAATTTCTATATAAAGTTTGTTTCACCGGTTCTTTCATATTAGTATTTCTGTGCTTTTCCTTTTAATTCCAGACAAAAAAAATCAAGTCGAGTTTTTGTTCTCACGTTTATGATGCACTTTGTATATATAACAATATTTTCAAGAATTGTGATTATAAATAATTTTCATCTGCAACTTGTTTTGTTATACTTAGCGAAATAGCATACTGTTATATTTTGTTACTTTGTAATAATTATTCTTCAAAGATAAGTTTTTAAACCGGTAATAGCCTTAGTACCTGGCCAATTCAAATTCATATCATATTTAAGTGAAATATGCCTTATTAGATGAATGAGTAAATGTCAAAAAGGGTACCGACTTACCACCTTTCCAAACTAAGCATATGCAACTATATATATTTTTCACTAATTTTAATTCTAATTCACTTACTTATACCTATAAATCGACTATAAGCTAAAATAAACAACACTATCAATAAAATTGAACTGGGTACAGAACGTCCCGCCATTAGAGTAACGTAAACGACCCCGGCAGGCCAACCGGCTACACTATTTATCACTTTTTTTACTGATATTACGGAGAATCCGCACCAAAAATAGTAACTAATACTTCGTAGAGAGGTTCTGGGCAATCAGTTCACAAAAGGTTTTTCTAAAACATCAACGAAAACCCGGTAAAAATGCAATTTAATTAGTAGTACCGAAAACGAGTGTTTCCATTAAAATTGCATATGAACTTGTCGATACGTAACTAACATATCTCCGGGCAGTGTTGCCGGTGTTTCTACTTCGGGGCTAGGGGCAAAGGTGACTATGCCCTAACTATGAATTTTATATTTTAGACGATTGCTGGGTATCCAAGTTTTTGAAAAACAGGAGTCATTCTTTGTTAGATGTACTGGCAGAAGAAAATATTGCCGAAGAGGATTCAAACATATTAAATCAAGAGCTTCTAAAATTAATAACGCTTTGTGTCATTCGGGAGCATCACTATCTTGACTTTTATGTTCCTAATGCTAATGATGACCAGAGGAGTTCTGATTGGAATCATATAGTAAAGATTATTAGTGATAATCTTCGCTTTAATAATACACAGCATTTTTATAACTTAGGTAAGATTCATTATTCAGTTAATTTTCAGCCACTGTCATAAAAAAGCCAGATATCAGATTCTAATAAATAAGAAAATTTACTCTAAGCAGTATATGTTTTCAAGTTAATTTTAGCCCATATTCGTTACACGTAGGTATCATTTATATTCTGAACTAGCCCTTAAAGCTCTTAAATATTGTCTGCTATTACAACAAAGCTATGTTGTGATCTTAGTAGGTTATTTGCACTATACACAACTTCAACTTCATTCGCTGTATACAATTTCACAGATAAGTTTTGGTTATTGGTGATTTTCTTCCTTTCTGAGATTTTAAAAATTTATTTAATGTAAGATTACAGAGTAACTCTACACCACATTGCTATTAAAACTCTTATTATTTAAGTGCACAAAGAATTTACAAATAAAAATGCGTTTGGTCCAACGAAGATCATCCTTCATTTTTATAGAATGTTAATTTTTGCAGCTTACCTGGATTGCCTCTTATCATGTTTAGTTAATTTGACCGCCAGATTAGGGTGGAGCCAGAGCAAGCCTGGATGTTCACCAAAAGAACCTATACCTCAACTTATTTCAAGTTTATGTGAGCTGTTAACTGCTTTTCATTGCGGGAAGGGATCGACAGCCGCTGTGTCTGTGATGGGATTGAGCATATCTAGAAACGTATTGTTGATCCTTAATCATCTACTGGCTGAGCTACACCATTTTAAAGCTAAGGTAAGACTGTTGGCGAGATCTCGTTCTGACTAAATTTATACCTGAACCAAATGTTTTTACGAATCTGCATAATAAAGTAGTCATGAATAAGATTTCAGCAAGGAGTACCTTGAGAATGATGGCTGCCATGCAAGAGTCGCATACATATTATTTTAGCATTTTCTCTAATATACAAAACGAGTTTTGAACATGATTATAAAAATGTTAAGTAATGTTTTTCCATATTATGTAGCAGAGAAAAACACGTCTATATGCAGGGTGTTTCCTAAGTAATTAAATATATTTGAGGAGATTCCTACCATCTTTTCACAAAAAAAGTTCATATCATATCCAAAAATACCTCCTTTCCAAAATACCGACGCCTCGCCTGAGGCACGGCTGGGTCCCGACTCTGTGTAGCGTCAATCATACTTTAGTGGCTATTAATATCATGTTACAATTGGGTGAGGTGATGGTTAGGTTGGTTTAAGGCTGGTTAGCTGCTTACCACTTTTATGCAAAATGTGATCCAGATAAATAAAAATCGTGTCAGGTAAATTTTGACGGCTCCAGGATGATTCATGCTGGGGGCCACGGACCGGGCACGACCGACGATCCTTACGTATATTTTATATGAACCCATTTATGATGATACACGAGCCTCGGCCAAACTTCGGTACTGAAATGTCGGTCAATATTAACAACAAAATTTAGTGACGAGAAATTAATTAAGCCAATACAAAATATTTGTATACCAAATATTATTGAATGTTTTTTTTTTTTTTAAATATAAGCACTAAGGATCCTTATTTTTTATTAATTATACGAGGCAAGTTGTATCAGCAAAAACATGTACCTCTTCGGGCACGGGCGGTGACGCTCAGTAACATCAATGTCGAACGGGCTGGCTCCGACACGACCCGGTGTAATGTTTATTTATTTATTGAGCAGTATTACATAAATTTACAACATACTTTTAACAAAATTACAATAATATATTATTACTCACCTCTATACTGCCTAACTACATGCACAATTATTGGACCTATGATGCTGTGTGTGCATCCCTATCTCTAATAGTTTATCTACTTGAGGTTAGGTACGTAAATTTCCAAAACAAAGAGAAAATATATATACATATATCCTTAATGCAAGCACAAATATTCCGTTCCTAAAACTAACATCCATACATTACATAGATACTTCTCATGTTCATCAAACCATGAGAACCTTATCCGAGACCCTATCTGATAAGGTCAATTATATAATTATTTGATTTAATTCATTCATTTACTTGCCTTTTGCATTCACAATAAGGCTTGATCTTTATGCCAATTGGCAGACTATTGTATATCTTTGGCCCCACACAATAAATATGACTCCGGCAACCTGCATGTCGGGGATTCTGCAGGGCAACATGATTCTGTGCTACATTTCGAGGGTTTAGGCCATGTTCAATCTTATCTTTCTAATATGTTGTCTTTAGCATAAACCTGGTTATTGCTTTAATGTATAGTTGATTTATTGACAAGAATTATGACCCTTAAATCTATGTTTCGCAACCAGCCAGATAACTAATATTCATTGGGATACTATCCCTTCAATAGCGCTTTCAGTGTTTCGCGTTTTGCTAGTAAATGGTTCCAGTTTTTGAGTGGTTAGATATTTGCGTGTTAAAATTGTGGAGAAAAGTATAACCAAAAAACACCACTTCTCGTTTTTTTTGGTTTTCACACTCGCATTCACTCTCTCATTCATTCCTTAATCTATATACGTTTTGTGGGCTTTGCCTTATTGGCAGCACCTTGGTGAGGGAAGTATTGGGTCAAGTAACTGGGGATCGCAATCCACAATTCACTTGCAGAGGATAGGGAGCACAGCACGCCGCAGCGTACGTGAGATGACTAAGAGCTTGAGCCGGCCGGCCTGTCTTATAAATGCGTGGTAGTGACTATATCTATCTAGCAGGCTCCTCCCACTGTTCGTTGTGGGTGGGGTCTGCTGCATTATCCAGTTTCGGATCTTGTCCCTGAAAACTAATTCAGTTGGGTATCTTTTACTTTTATTTAATATTATCTTAATGATCCATTTTTGTGCAATTTAAAGTTTTTTTTAAATTGTTAACCCTGCAGCCCTCCAAACTACTTGTTCTTTCCATGAGAAAATCTCATCAATATGTACCCCTAAATATTTAATTGAACTTTTCCTTTCAAAATAGCTGTCACACATACAATCTGGTTCCAAATTGCATTGGTAATTATGCAAAGTGAGGGTCTGAAAATTTGGGAGAGAGCGCTGTGACAGTGCAAATGAAACAAATTTTGTTTTCTCCACATTCAAAGAGAGAAGGCTGTGGTCTAACCAGGATTTCAAAACTTGTAATGCTTTTTCAACCATCGTCTTTGTTACATTCCAATCATCCCCACATACAACCGGAGTCATCAGCAAAGCAAAGCAAAACACTGTCCCTTCCAAAGTCAATATAGATAAAATCCCATAAATATAAATGTTAAAATAAACCGCAGAGAGCACCGCACCCTGCGGCATCGGAACACCAAATTCCACCTCCATCTCGCTACTTTCTGCACCGGCTACTTTTGTGGTTTTTTTTCTCTTTAAGTAAGATTTAATTAAATCGTTAGGTAGTCCTCTAACTCCAACATATTCCAGGCGCCTACGTAGAATATGGTGTGCCACAGTGTCAAAGGCCTTTCGCAAATCCAAGAAAATCCCTATTACCTTTTTTCCCACATCTAAATTTTTTAATATGGTCTCAGTTAATCTGCACAGGGCGTCCTCAGTACTGGAGTTCTCCCTGAAACCATATTGGTTTTTATTTAGCAAATTATTTTTATTTAAATAGGACATTAATTGTCCTTTATAACACTTTTCTATAATTTTACTGATTGTAGTATTTAGGGCAATAGGCCTGTAATTATTTGCTAATTTTTTTATCTCACTGTGTGTGCAGTGGAATAATTGTTGCTTTTTTTAAAATATCAGGGAAAACTCCCGTACCGAAGACTACATTCACAATGTGTACCAACGGGGCCATCAAGTGTAACTGATACTTCTTAATTATGTCAAAGCAAATTTTGTCATCATCACCCTTTACCCATTTTTCAAACTATTAATTTGTCTTTTTAATTCATTTCCCGATATGGGATTCAGAAAAAAATCTGTTGTCCCCACATCCGTCACTCTCTCTCCATCATGATGGCAATGAGTGTTAATTTGATGTGCCAATTGTTTACCTATAGTGAAAAAATACTTATTTAATTCCTCAGCTATTTCTTGTTTATGTCTGATTTCTCTATTTTCCGAGTCATATAAGCTACTTATTTCTGGCATGGATCTCTGCTCGTTTGTAACTTCTTTTATCATGTTCCAAAATTTTTTTGGATCATTAACATTTATTTTGGCAAGTAATCCATAGTAGGAGTACTTTGCTTTTTTTATTAGTTTGGATAGAATTTTTCGGTATTTCTTAAATTTGGTTAAGAGTGATAAATTGTTGTTATTTGTTACACATTCTTTCTTTAATTTGTCTCTTGTTCTAATCGACACCAGTAAACCACAGTTTCAGGCGTCTTTTTTTACAAGTAATATGTTTTGTTGTTGTTGATGTGGAAATTATACATTTTAATTTATCAATAAAATTATTTGCACTTACATTAGCATCGCCAGTACCCAGAACACCATCCCATCTTTCTTGTTCTAAAAGTGAATTAATTTTATCATGATCTATGTATTGATAGGTATATTTCTTTTGTTTTATTACAGTATTGGATTGAAGCTGTATGTTAAGCAAGATGGGATCATGATCTGTAAACTCACGGTCCAAAATCACAGTATTCAGGTTTTGAAAGAAATTATTATTACACTTTATAAAAAAATGGTCCAGACAAGATTTTGAGTTACCAACTTTTCTGGTTGCATCATTTACTACACTTACAAATCCACTGCTTCCCATCATTGTGATATAGTCAATGGTGGCTCTTGACTCTGTGTCCAAGAGATCGATGTTTGTATCTCCAGCAAAGACATATACTCGATTAGGGTAATTTGTTTCGCTTCCCATGATCTTATTCAAGTTGTCAATAAATGCTTCTTTAGTTGTTGCAAAGCCTCTGTAGGTTGCCAATATTTCCACTAGTTGGTCATTCTTTCGAATGGTAACCGAGGCCAGCTTCAGGTTTCCTTCAATATAAAGTTTACTGCACATCAAAATATCTTCATCTGCATATACAACACATCCATGACATTTGTTCAATGTGCTATCATTAAAAATCATACTGAAGCCTGGCATGTTGAAATCACTGGAATTATACACCCTATGAAACTCCGACATCACAATGACATCAAAATGTTTCTGTAGTGATTCCAGAAACACCAGAAAATGGTCAAAGTTTTGATATATGCTTCTAATATTTACATGAATTATATTAATATCACTCCGATCATTATCAAAAAAACTTACATCAGTCAGGTTATCACAAGTAATTGCATCTTTGGACTTATAATCTTCTAAGATATTATTTATTTCACTGAATGCTTATGGTAAAAAGAAATATAGGTTACATTGTTTAAGAGACCTCTACTTAAGGTCACTTTCGCTTCTTATTTTTATAGCGAGGCTATCATCACTCTTTTTTAGGTAGATTATTCCATTTATACATAAGGCAGCTTTAAAATTTTTTTCTTTTTTAAAATCTCTTACTTTTTTATAGATATTTCTCTTGTTCACTGGGAGATCTTCATTTTGGTACATTTTCTTTTTCTTCTCATTTGGTTTGTACTTAAGTTCACATTCCGACAGTTTTAATCCTTTTTTTTTCTCTAATTTTCTTCAAAAGAGTCTTTTTTATTTGTTGGCTGAATTGTGCTAGTATTGGTCCATTTTCATGTTTTCCCATCCTAAAGCTTTCCAAACATTGACTATTGTCAGTTTGGATATTCAGTTTAGTCAAGACGCTCTCTATTATGTTCTTAGTGTTTTCTTCGGGCTGCTTTGGTACTCCTACAATTATAATGTTAATTGACCTTTCTTTGACTTCTTGCTCATCAAATTTCAGTTCTAAGACTTGTATTCGGTCTCTTAGCATATTGTTTTTCTTCCGTAGTTCCTTAGTTTCACCAAGAACAGCATCAAACTTCCTCTTAAGTTCTTCAAAGGAGTCTGACATAAATTGAACTGATTGTTCCAGATTATTAATTTTTTTTGTCCATATTTGTTTCAACAGGGATGAGAAACTGCTGAAAGGACTGCTTAATGATGTTTTTAAGCTTGCTTTCATCCATTTGCCTCACGAAAATCTCAGATTTTTCACTGTTTTTCCTTTGTTTTGTCTGTTTAACCTCGGCGTCTCGGCAGCACACAAATTTTCCGTCGTTATTTACTCGTTTTATTCTTTCCGAACAGCTCCAATGCTGCACTTTTCACACTGGACAGCTTCAATTACTTTTTTTTTTGCAGTAATTGCACTTTTTTCAGAAGACTTTATTATCAGATCTGCCATGCCATAACCTCACATAACATCATATCAGCTCCAGTAAATCATCCATTATTTTGTTACAGATTAATGTCATAAATAGCGATTATCCTTCTTTTTTTTTTTTCATTTGAGAAATTATTTTATCTATTTTAGAAATGGGAACAATGCTTTTTTGATATTGATTATACTCGTGCAACAAGAAGTTTCTTGGCTATGTGGGCTAGCAGAGATGTAATCTTAAGAGCCGCAGCCTTACAGTTATTTAGTAATTTATCTGTCTCTGCTAAGGCTTCAGAAGAAATAATTAATGGTAAGTAGCGTAAAGGATAATCGAACATATCTAAGAAGGTTTTGTGATATTTGTCCACCAAACTAACGACCTATAGATCAGTCCAATGAGTTTTTTCATATAATACATATGCTTCGGATAATATTACCAGCGCTTTTAAAGCAGCGTGTATTAAAATGCTAGTGCTTATTTCTTAATTACAGATCTCAAGCATCATGATGGAAATATTTGGGAACTTGCCATGTCGATTATGATCGACCATACTGAAGCGGGAATAGTAAGAGAAAATGCTGCCTTGTTACTAGCAAATCTGAGTAATCACACGTTCTCCGAATCAAGCAGTACTCCCTCATTTTTACTGAGTGTTTCTTCTGCCAATATAAAAAAGCAGGTATAATATTATGTTTTTCTTTGTAACCAATCAAATTCAAATCTTTGATAAAGTAATTGATATATAATACGAGTTTACCTGTCCTATCAGCTTCAAAAGTTTTTCACGCTCAGAATTTTTGCCCTAAAATGGGCAATAGTTGAGAAGAAATATAATATCTGCAAATTTCCGTAAAATGCAGGTGTCATATTTATATTCAAATTCAAATAATTTATTTCTTCAATTAAAAAGTACAAACAATAATAGAAGAAAAGGTCAGCATAAAAATAATATAATAAAAAGTAAAGTTACAGAAACAACTTAAGATTAACACAGTACAATACATAGCAAGTATATCTTAGAAAAATTCCCGAACGCTATACATATTTTTTTCCAAGAGAAATCCCCTTAAACGACTCTTAAAAATACTGAGGCTAACAGCATCTCTAATATCGTCACTTAATCGATTAAAAAACTTACACCCTGTAAAATAGATATATTTTTGGAATTCCGCAGATCGATGATTACTAGGAAGTAAAAGAGATTTTAACCTGGTGTCATAGTTATGGGCAGACCTAACGTCTTGAAAAGAAATTTTATTTTTGTAAACAAAGCAACATACTTCGTATATACAGACACCAGTGACTGTTAAAATTTTTAAACTTTTAAAGGCTTCTCGACAAGATTCCCGAAAATTTAAACCAGCGACCAAACGGACGGCATACTTCTGCAAAACGAAAACTCTATTGACACTTGCACACGTTCCCCAATTTAATATTCCGTACTTAATCCTGGAATGAATATTCGCATGGTAAAGAGTTAAAAGTATTTCCCTACTGCAATGCATTGACATAAATTTGAGCGCAAAACAACTGCTACGTATTTTTGAGCAAAGTAGCTCGATTTGAGAAGACCATCTTAAATTACTATCGAAAATAACCCCCAATAGCTTGGTTTCATTAGCGAGCTTAACATGATTATCGGACTTCTCAAATAATTCAAGATCCATGTCACTTGATTTTAGCGAAAAGTGCACCATCGATGTTTTACTCCTATTTAGGTTAAGTTTATTTTTTTCCGACCATAAAAGTATTCGTGTATACACATCTTCAGCAAGTGATTTCAGAAGTACCTTATTTTTGTTTACCAACAAAACATTAGTATCGTCCGCATATGAAATTACAAAGACATTCTCAGCTCTATTCATAACATAATTTATCAAATCATTGACAAAAGTCAAGAAAAAAAAAGGACCCAAAATGGACCCTTGAGGTACACCCTTTTCAACAACTCTACAGGTACTTCGAGTCTGATTCACCAAAACCCGCTGTCCTCTTTTAAATAAATATGACCTTATATAATTTAGGGGTTTACCCCGTACACCGTACCGGAAAAGTTTATAAAGCAGTAGTTCATGGTCAACGACATCAAAGGCTCGAGAATAGTCGATAAACATCCCCAGCACGGACAACCTTTTGTCAAGAGAATCAACAATGATGCGCTGAAATTCACATAGTGCTGTTTCTGTGCCTTGATTTAACGTAAAGCCGAATTGAAATGGTGATAGCAAATTATTCTTGTAGAAAAATGTTTGAAGTTGATCTTTTAAAACCAACTCATAAATTTTAGAAACACTACACAAAAGACTGATTCCACGATAGTTATTGAAGTCATTATGGTCTCCCTTCTTGTATAGGGGGATAACGGTTGCCAGTTTTAGAGCATCTGGAAAAATCTCCTTTTCTATGGAAATATTTATTAAATACGAAAAAATTTCTGCTATATGACATCGACACTTTTTCCAAATATTATTAGAGATACCGTCGTGTCCACTGGAATTCGAATTTTTTAGTTTACCAATTATATTCAAAATATCATGACTACCTACAGGAGACAGAAAAAAAGACACATTGTGCAGAGGTACATTCGCGTCAAGAAAAGATAAGTCCAAAGGTTCAGACTCTTTAGACAAGGTGAATTGAGTACAAAATTTATCAGCTATTTCTTCATCTGAAAGTTGTTTACCGTCGAACATAATGCTAATATTCCTTCTGTCATAGGCCTTTTGAATACTTTTAATACATTGCCACATAGCTTTGGATTTATTGTCAGCATTTAAAATCTTCTGGTCATTTTTAATGCGCATGTATACCTTCAGTCTCTCCCTGTATATAACATTCAATCTCTTACTAATATCGAGATATGTTCTGTCATACCTAGCTAAGTCAGTAAATAAAGTTACCCTTTCTTTAAGCCTTCTCAGTTCAGGACTTAATATAATTCGTTTTGAGTTATAATTTGCAAAATAATTTTTTTTTAGGGGAAATGATAATTCAAAATAATAAAAGATAATCCCTGCAAATGCATTGAAAGCATCATTTGGACAGGAAAACTGCATGACTTCATTAAAACTTTCTTCTTTCAAGAAATTTAAAAAGGTAACCATATTGCCCTTACCAAAATTTCTACGCATACAGCTTTTCTCTATCGATTTTTTTGTTTTTTCATGTATTTCAAGACACATATATTGCGCGTAATGATCAGATACGTATAGATTAACAACCTCACAGTAACACTCATCAACGCCATTCACCAAGAAATTATCTATGCAAGTTGCCGAAACCTCACAGACTCTAGTGGGCCGATCAATTTTAAAGACCAAATCATGAGCACCCATGAAATCCCTAAAAAGTGACAAGTTAAAACTGGGAGTCAAAAAATTTACATTAAAATCGCCACCTATAATAAAATGATAATTGGGTTTACCCAAGTGAGACAACATATTATTAAACATTTCCAAAAATGACATAAAACTTCCGAGGGGTGGCCTATATACTACTATTAAAAAATATTTAAAACAATCTAATCTAACACAACAACATTCCATAACTCCTTCAATACAAAACTGAGTTACATCACAACAAAAAACAGATCTATCACAAGAACCATTCTTAAAGATAGCCACACCGCCGTGTTTTAAAATTTCTCTACTGAATGCGACACCAGCGAAAAATTTTTAAATTTAACTTGAGTCAATTGTTCACTGTTCATCCAGTGTTCACTAATAAATAAAAAATCGCAATTTGATTTTTCGAGCGCCACGTCAAGGATCAAAATTTTATTGAATAAACATTGAACATTCTGATGACAAAATGTGATCGTACTATGCATTTTTTTGGGGGGCTCGAAAACACTCTCTGCTTGTCACATCACTATGTTGGTGTCTACTTACAGTCTCTCCCTCAATATGTGTGACAATTAGGTTGGATAACGAAGGCTCCACATGGATGGCACTATGTACACTATTAAACGATGCATCTGATACACTTATAATACTCGTATCATCGCTTGAATTATTTGTATTAAGCAAGCCAATATTGTTCTCTAGGGGTTCTACAATTTCAGAATGTCTAGGTATGACAAGCAAATTACTAGCGGTTATATAAGGATTATTTATAACGCTATAAAATACCTGAGTAAATACAATCTTCTTCGCGAAATATTTTAACAAAGGAGACCGAGCTCCATACTTATTAGCTGTAAAAATGCAATTAGGATCGACATA
>MU182430.1:303485-354740 GCA_016904865.1 Pissodes strobi | reverse complement strand
AGCTTTGATTTGCCTTGTAACAGTTGATGCATTTCCTTTGCTGGCTCCTACATGACACAGTGTCATGCTCTTCCCCACAATTACCACAGACAGTCCCATTATTACATTTATCGCCTAAGGGTACCATTTTATCGCAAAAAGTTGTTATAAAGAATTTTTTGTGAAACAAATTGTTGCCTATTTTCCCACTTCGGTTTTATTGAATAGCTTCGGCTCTAGCCCCAGGGTGTAAATTTCACAAGTACTAATAATTTAATGATCCTAAAGAAACTGAAGAACCTAAAAAACAAAATATGCGCGACGTTTCGAGCCCTTGTTGATCAAGAACTAAAAATCTATAAATGGATATTGTTAGTAAATTCAATTGTAGCAGTATTGTCAAGTTTTGAATTTGACGATGACAAGATGACAAATTCAAAATTTGACAGAGTGCACGAGCTTTTTTCCTGATGTTATAATTTCATTTATTGACCATTTATATTTTTATATTTCTTGTTGGTGACAACTGGTACAGATTTGCTCCTCGAAATGTAGAGCAATGTTCTTTTAGGATTTCCAGCTTTATTAGAGTCACTAAATTTGACCCCGTTATGTAACAAGGAACCAATCAACATTTATACCCTATTTGGAGAAAATTGGGAAAAACTGTTAAAATTTTCAACTGAAATATTTATTAAAAAAAAAATATATTTATTAATACAAAATGGTTAGTAATTTAAACATTTATAAGGAAACCAGCTGTTCTGAAAAGAATAATTAAAAAAACATTTCCTAGTATATAAAAAAACACGTGATTCTCTACTGCTTAACTAGAACTTTGGTATTGATTTTGAAAGGAACCAAGTTAATATAACACCAAAAATTTTGATAAGACACACTTTCACTAAACTAAAAAACATTGGGCTCTCTATTTATAAGCAAAAAAAAGAGCTCTTATGTTACAAAAGACTTTAAAAAATAAAAATATAATATTGATAGTGATTTTGGGGATATCAGTTCTTACTCAAATAATTTAACTAAAACTCTGGTATGATAACACATCAGTAAATTAAAAAAAAACCTGGTTCTGTATTGACTAATAGAAAAATAAACTCTTATGTTACAGAACAAGAACAGAATACTTTAAGAAATAAAAAACATAACAGTAAACTAGGCATCTAACTCAAAATCCAATTCACCACTAAATCCATCTATATCCTCTTCTATAGACGAATTTCCCCGTTTCGTATAAAAGTGGTGATCTGATGCAGAAATTAGATAGGTATTTTGCCTCTACCATATTGCGATTTGTACTTTGGCGGGTTGCTGTCGTATGATGCTGACAACAATCGCCTTTTTCTATCACTGGAGGGTGAACGTAAATAAAACTACCGTGACTACGTGCGAACAGAAAACAAACTATATTTTTGTCGTTATACTTAAATCTAATAGAATTACACTTGGATGTTTTTAGAAATGAATGCTCGACTGAGAGAGCGGACTCAAAAGATATGCTTGTATGATCTGTCTAGATGAACTGATTCTCCCAGTAGAATCATGTCCCTTCGTCGGCTCATTTTTTTCTCTCTTCATCCGGATCTCTTTGCCGTTTTGTTCGAGGTACCTTCGGAGCTACCTATACTTGGGTTTTTCCTGATTGGATTTTATGATGGAAAAGTTTGAATATATTTTACCTTTACAAGGGTCGATGTTTATGAGCTTCAGGCTAGCCGATATGAAATTAATATTTTACAAGGAGGGTTTTCTAGGGCTAATGCATATTTACAATGTCGGCGTTATTGAGGGAAAAACCTAAAAATCTAATATAATAAAAACTACCTAAGGCGAAATCTATGCAGTGTGATATGTACAAAAATGGTGCATACAGACTAATTTCTAATGTTATATACAAGGCAAGTGTGGGAGACGTAAAGCCGCCACAGTACCGAGTAAACTGAGATTAATCTGTTTTACTGCAGCATAGTTTATCTTCTCATGAGGTATTTGATTAAATCCACCTGCTACGCCACGCGTCTATAAATTAATAAATTGATAAATTTCTCACTTTGGAAAGTAGTGTTTTAGTAAACATTTCTCTACATATCGCTATTTTATTATTTGTTAGGTATCTTGATGTGGAAACTTTATCTTTCTGCCTTTTTTCAGATGTCCTGCTGTAGATGGTCTGTCGATAGTCTCTTAAGTTATCTTTGACTTGCACTGTATGGCAGGGTAATATAGGGCAGTAAATATTTTTAATTTTAAATAAGTAGTGTGTGTCTTTACAAACTTTCAAAATTATAGATTTTGGCTGCATTAGACAATATTTCTATGAAAATAAATTGGAGGGCAATTCGTTCATTAAATACACGACCCCTGAAAATACTCATTGCCTAATTCAATGTTAAGTTAACCTATGAGAGTGACCTAAAATCGGATTTGTATAGAATTACCCATAGTGTGATTAATTGGAATAACCGGGGCTAGCACAGATAGCCTAAAGTTAGATTTGATTTGTCTAAGTTAGCTTAGGTTAATCGTTTGTATAAAATATTCTTGGTATATTTTGTATACAGTGTGTTTCACTTTCCATTACTCCCATAGTATAGCTCCATTAATTTTGTAGGGTGATTATGGCGTAACAAGTAAATTTAATTTCCACCAGTGTCGTTAAAAAACTGCAAAATGTTTCTAGCAAACATATTAGGCAATCTTTAAACGTTAGACAATGTCATATTTTTGCTATGTTGACGTTTGGAACCTTCGGCAACATGCACTAAAACGGAGTTTTATTCACAATACCGAAACAGAATTATTGCACTCGACGCGCGTTTCGCTAACCATGTTAGCATCATCGGGACATGATTAAAACTAAAACTAAAAACTAAAAGTTTTAATCATCTCCTGATGATGCCAACATGGTTAGCGAAACGCGCGTCGAGTGCAATAATTCTTTTTCGGTATTGTGGATAAAACTCCGTTTTAATGGCATATTTTGTTTGGCATAATCGAAAATAGCAAAGAGCAATCAAATAATAATGTTTAATTTTTTATAGCAACTGAAAATCCGTTATTTAATAATGATTATAATTGGCATAATTTTCAAATAACTTGCTTACTTAGATTAATTAATTCTAGAAAAAACATTTCCTGATCTGGTATGCTATAAGAAGTTAAAAGCGGATATAGGCGGATTTTAAATTATGTCAAAGAAGAATATGACATTATTTGTCCGTTTAAAAATTGCCTTATATGCTTTTCTGAAAACATTTGTCCTTGTTTATTATAGCGACGAACACCACTGGTGGAAATCATATTTTCTTGTTGCGCCATAATCGCGTAATAGATTGGTACCAATTTTATAAAAACCATGCTACTCAAAAATCAAAAATCAAAAGTTAAATTTCTCTCAATTGCTACTGATAAATAAATAATTTTCTTAGATTGGTAAAATTGGATTAGTTTGGCTTGGTTACTGTGTATCTGTAATACCTTGAGAGGTATAAGTTTTTTAGGCGGTCATTTCTTTTAGTGCATAGTTTCAGGGTAGCTAAACAAGTATTTCATTTTTATCTCATTAAATGTTCGTTATTTTAAATGGAACGCCTAATAAGTTTATAGATACAATTTCTGTAGTCCCTCCTTTCCAAATATATATTAAGTATATCATATTATTTATTATTATTTGAATGTATGGATAAATTGCCCAACTCCTTCACTATATTTCAACATACACTAGACAAATATGTATTAATGTGTTTCACGATCAGGTTTCGAATGATCAGGTTTCTAAAGTGTTAGCTACAATAATTAAACCGTATTAGAATATTTTGTTTTTTATTTGAATCCCATGTTCCAATGTCCACTTTTTTTAAATGTTGCCGCCCTTTTCACACTTTGCCCTATGATATCCGTTTTAGAGAGATTTTTGTTATTTATTGCATTTTTTAATTTGTTAAATTGCTTATTTAAATTGAAATTTATAATGTCCAATAATTTTTCTTAGTATAATGTATATTTTTCATTATGATATTGAGGATTTCTTTTGAGATCCATCAGTATGGATTGACGTTTTTTTTTTATTTGGCAATTAGCTGTGTTATGTTACTAAATGTTTTAATTTATATTTCTTTTATTTTCTGTTGAATTATGTTTATACATTTTAAGTTCTTTATTGCTTTGTAACAGGTTAGGCCTGTAAACTTTAATAATTTCATTTGCACTGACTTTTATTAGACTAGCTCTCGAGCCATTCATTATCAACTAAAAATTATTCCCATCTTCATTTTGGAGTTTTCGTTAATTTTTAAACATTTTTGATTAGTTCAAATATCAAACAATGATAAAATGTTGATGATGTTCTCGCGGTTCTAGCAAAAAACCAAAGTCACAGGTCGCAGGGGTCCCTCATTCAATTTGTTCGTAGGCAATTTATATTTCCAATCAAAATAGACTTATTTCATCGTGCCGACAAGTATTTGTAATTAAATGATAAAAATAAATTTGCATTTAAATTAAAAATCTGTTGCATTTTATGTAAAGGTAGATGTATTTCCTTTCTTCATAATTACAGTCATTGCAAAAAACTTATTCAATTTGTCTAAAATCTAAGATGTAATAGCAATTTCACTTTTTACGCAATTGCTCTCATTTGAAAATTCTAGCAATTACTGATATAATTAATAGCTTAAAATAGTAATTATGTGGATATGAATCACCCAGCAAGGTTGTTTAGTGTTAGAAAAGTGCCTATACAGTCAGTGATAGTGAAGTGAGTCTGACCATCGTTTTTGATTGGAACCACTTGCTGATTAAAGTGATTTGTCAAATGGAATGTCTGGATTAAAATGAATCATTCAAATGATAAATATTTTAAAGTGTTTATTTGCTCGAGTATTAGTGAAATTAATAGATGAGTAGGTACGATACAGGATGATCTTATAAGAAGAGGTCTAGATTGTATTGAAACTTTCAAAACATAATAATTGAATTTCGAAAAAAAAAGGAAGTGTGTTTAATGATGGCTGTCATTTGGTATTGGCTATTATAGTATTTTTTAGGGTTAACACGAAGAACCACAAAGAAAAACATATTTGTGATTAGAAGACTTTTATATCCACTATAATACGGTATTTTAAGGGCAATTGGGAATATGTTTTTAAAATGCTATTTTGGCCATTCAAAATATTCTTATAGCTATTTGATAGCTTTGCAACCGCAGGATTTTAAAAGAATATAATATTTAAAAAAAATGTAAAGGTTAATTTGCTGCCTGTTAATACCTAAAAATTAAATAGAATAAATTGTTCCATTCTCATTAAAAGTTCATTTTTAGTAATTAAAAAAATTAACCTGATGAACCAATTAAAATTCAGTGCTCTTTTTATTTGAAATATATCTCTACATTACATATATCCTTCTCATTACCTTGCATATATTAGCTAAAAAAGAAATATATATCCATTTTAAATTACGTTTTCATAGAAACCGAACCAATTATTATATTATAGTACAGGGCGGATATAATTTTCCAAACGATTATCAGACATCAGACTTCATTAGTGTGTTAGGTACACAAGCTGGATTCAAACTACTGTTGTACGTACAAAGCGAAATTTTGGAATATGGTTTAATTCAATTTATGGACAATTTTGAAGGCAAGTATGCCATAATGTTTCTTAACCATTGGTTTTAAATTAACAAAATTGTTTAAGCTGTTTAGAGCACAGGATGTCGTCTCATTGTACCTAATATTTTGGCTTGTCGGCATGCGTTAGGTATGGTTCTAGACTTTCTTGTTGGTATTGGTTAGATAGAGCTATCACAAACTAACCAAAACATAAATCTTCTTTACATTGACTATATAGTGCATTTGACTTCAATAAGAAAGACTATAATCTTGCCTAATGCATTCCCGCCAAGCCAAAACATCAGGTATACTCAGACATCTCATGCTCTAAACAGTCGAAACAAACATTAAGTTGAAATGAACAGTTAAGAAATAAAATGGTGTAATTACCTTCAGAGTTGTAGACAAATGCAGCTAGCACATAAAAAAAGCAATAGGCGCTAAAAAATAAAAGTTAAATAAATAGAAGCCTAGCTATAATTAAAAAAAATATGTGCTTCACTTTTATATGCACACAAAACTGAGGTGAAACTTCTGAAAGAGATATTAAGAATTGAGTTTTTTTAAGCTCTATTTTTCTCAACTTTTGCCCCCGGTTTCATCTCTATCTTTATTTTTTTTCCTTTTTTTTTCGCCGAAATCACGATTCGCTACCTTTTTTTATTTTGTTTTATAATACTTTTATTAAGTTTCCGTGCAATTTTTTCTCTTTTTTATTATTTTTTTTATTTGGATTTGTAATAATTTTGTTAACTTTCTGAACAATCTTGTATTTTTTTATTTCTCTTTCTTATTTCGTTTTATAATACATTAATTAAGTTTCCGAACATTTTTTTCCGTATTTTAAAATTTTTAAAATTTTTTTCAAAAATAAAAAGCCTAGCTAAAATTAAAATAATTATGTACCTCACCTTAATATGCACACAACTGAAGTGAAACCTCTGAAAGAGATATTAACTCTTTTTTCTCAACTTTTGCCCCTGGTTTCAACACTTTAATTTTTCTTTTCTTTTTTTTTAAGTTTTTTGTGCCGAAAACCGCGTTTCTCCAACTCTTTTTTTATTTTTTTTCTTCCTTCGTTTTATTATACTTTTATTAACTTTCCGAACAATTTTTTACGTTATTTTATTTTTTTTACAATATTTTCCGAAAAATGTTGGGTATCCTTGAAGGGTGGGGGTAGGGGTGGTGAGGAGCGACCCCGTAGCTCTTCCCGTTCTCCCGAAATTAATTATTTTACTTTTTTCTTCTCCCATCTGTCCTGGCCGAACGGGGTCCAGTTTGGTCCAGGATCCCTATTTTACCCCTGCTACATGTCCTGAATATTTCAACTCTCTAACTATACTGAAACATGCTTAATTAAAGGTGAGTTTCGCTTTGATAACTGTTTCAAGTTTGATAAACGTTTAATTCTTTCTGACTTTACCCTCGCTAAAGAAGTTACACTTCAAAAAAGTTCGATAAAAGCTATTTAATTCTACTATAAAAAGGAATATTTAAAAAAAATCTATCAGCGGCTGAAAAGAGTTTCCAAAAATAATGCCCTATTTGTCACAATAAAGCACATTTCTGGTGTCTATGTAAGGCACATATTTTGTTGGTGTTAATTAGATTTATATTAGCAGTTAACAGGCTGTTCTGTCAGTGTAGTAACCAGGTCAGGTTAGACATTTTATTTGAAAGATGATAAATTTTTCTTAGTAACCATTAGACGTTTTATTTAAAAGATGATTTTAAAAACGCGTTAAAAACTAGCAATTTGGCGAAATTGGCAAAGAAATTTCTGACCAGAATATCGAAAATATTGCCCTATCCAATACAAAGAAAAATCATCGTTCGCATCAAATAATTTATGAAATTATGTGTATGTAGAATCTACCAACTAAATTGGGAAACATAAGTAAGTGAGCTTGCTAAAATGCTTAAAGCTTGGAGCTCAACATATGAAAAACAATGGTGAAGAGTATATGGAAAGTACAATAAAAATAATGTGGAATTTAACGGCGAAAATGTTGTTGGAGGAATTAAAAAAATATAATAAATAAATACAGCAAATTGACAGAAACTAACTTCATAGTAAATGTTAATTGGCATATGCTGGCATTTATTTTACTGTTTAGTAACCTACTACTTACAACAGCATTTTGGTTTGCCAGTGAGGCAAACCAAAATGCTGCCCATGCTTCAAAGATCCAGTTATACAGCCTATAATCATATTGTCAGAGACCATCTACATCTCAGGAACAAAAACCACAACGGCAGAGAATAGGTATTTTCCTAACAAGTGGGCAAAGTGATACCTTTCCGAACGCAAAAGCAGTGTTCGGGTACAGGAAATATATTTTGCGCACGTGTTAGGAACACTATTTTTTTCACGAGCATGAGATAACAACTAAAAGAACAATGATTATTTTTTGAAGAATTTTTAATGAAACAACTGTAATTTTACAAATCAAAGAAACAAATATACAATGTTTGAAGTTTCTTGCTGACATGGAAACAGAGGGAAAATCTGATATTAGAAAGGTTTCAAAATTAATTGTTTGGGATACTTAAAAATATGTTTTTTTTTAACTGAAATATTGGAAATTACGAACAAAATTAGGCAAAGACAATAAATTAAGACTTGCAACGGTTGTTAAAAGACATATAAATTTTTCTTACTTGAGAGATGGGATTTTTAGTAGCATCGTTTTGCGCACGCTCGTAGAAAAAATATATGATAGCCTTTTTAAGCAGAGCTTTCAAAATTATTAAGTATTAACGATATCTTTTACAAGAGGCATTCAATTGTGGAGAAAAGTAATAAGTAAATAAAGACCGGTAATAACAGTATATTATATTATTAGGAGTAAAGTGATTTTTTTTGTAGTAAGGCTAGCCAAGCCACAAAATATGACTTTTACTCTGAATAGTGTATTCTATTTTTTCAAAGATTAAATGTTAGGTTAGTCTTAAAAATACCTAGTTCTTTAGATGTTTCGATGGACTTTCAAGAGTCCAGGAACTGTGATTAATATGCCTCTAAAAGGCGTTATTTGTATCCACTCAGACGCACACATACATCCACCCACCCACGCACACATATTTCTAAAAGTTCTGTAAAGCATTTTTAGTTACTTTTAGAACTGCTTAACTCTTTAGATGTTGTTGACACCTATTGACGTATACAATTTTCCATGCCAATAGTATCAACGGCGCATTTTGTCATCTTGGTCTTATCGTGAATTGCGGCTGATTTCATTATTAGTGCTCTATTTTTTCTTTTTTGCACTGGGTTTGTAAGTATGTTTTTTTTATAAAGATAATGAGTAATTTAAATTTTTTATGACATTCTATATTTTAATTTTATGCGTTTTTTAAAATCATTAAATCATATGTACCTACTTGAAATATATTACTTTGCATTTAAAATATTAGTAAAAAAATATATTTATTTATTTATTTTAATAAGTTTTTATTATTATTAGTTTCTACTTATTATTTAGTTACTCATTCATATCATTTGAAGGCAGCGGGAAAAATAGCCGGGGTCAAAGGGTTAATTATTTTTATAAATATATATCTGTGGCATCTATTTACTTATTATTTTCACTGCATAAGGCAAAACTTCCATTTATTGGACATGACATAACTTATAACTATAAAAGTAAGAAGGAATTGTCTAAAATCGAAAGTTAATAGAAAAACTAAAATTTAAATTTCCAAATTGATATTTAGGACCATAAACTCGTCTGGGAATTTTTCAGTATATATCTTCAAGTTCAAAGAAGAAAACCAATAGCAGTGGTCGGGCTGAAACAGCCTGAACAATAATATTTGAACGCGCATCTAATCTGTCTTGAATGATCCAAGGCTTTAGAGAAATCTGTATAAATAACATAAACCTGGGTGTTAAAAACTAGTCGCTTAGTAGATTTGTTGTCCAACGGTACAAATGCTGGAAGCAGAGTTGACTGCCCAGTCATAAAACCGTGTTGTTTGGCGCTCATAAGAAGGGCTACTCTATATTACAGATAGTTGTGCATGAAGAACACGCTCCAATACTTTGCTAAAATACAAAAAATTGCCAACCATGTCATAATTTTGCTAAATATGTGTGCTATAAAACATTTCATGCATGATATTTACACAATCAAAATAATGTTTGGAAAATTGCCTTATTGAGAATAGTTTAAAATTATTTAAGTATTTTCTTCTTCGCTTATTTCTGACATGTCTTACTTTTAGGCTCGTTCGAGGTCTCTCGTATTCGGAGACTAGACTGTTGGTAACTAAAGGAACTTTTTTATTTCAGGGCACATGCTTGTCAACTGGTATCTGTCGGAGTTAAGTTCGGAAAGTCCAGCAAAAGCGCAGCTTGGTCTAGCTGAGCTAAAGCTACTAGCATCTCAGTTTTGTACTCATCTTTTAGCTGCTGGAGTTCTAAGACAACTACCCGATCCTGGAGTACCACCCACCACTATTTTTAGGGTAAGAGAAAAATAATGATTTTCATGTGATTTAATAATTTTCCAGCCAGTGGTTATGTTGATTATTAAAGACGGAATTATATGAAACTAAAAACCTTTAGAATATGGGCATATATATGCATATTTTTCATGCAATTGTAATTTTGCAACTACTGTATTATATTCACCGATTCTGGAGTAGTACACAATTCATCTAGTTGCAAAATGCTTACTGTCTGCTACAAATACATAGTTATACTTAAGATACATTAACTGCAGTTCCACATTTTGAAATATTTCTTTACACCTTTCGATGCACTGTGAATCATCAGACATTTGTCAAATTTTTGGAAATTATCGGCATAAAATATTGTTGCACGAATCCATGTACCCCATCTGGTAACGACAGGCTCAGGTGGTAATGGTACTCCGAGAAAATTTGCCTTGTAAAACTGCACTCTTAATGGGGCCTTTATGAATATTTTTTTTCACAATAGCTATTAGGTCATTAACCAACAGGAAGGAAGCTCTAATAATTTTCGAAATCCTATTTAATCCGTGACCTAGGCAAGTTACATGAATTACATTTTTATATAATATATTTAAATTCTGTCCTGCCTTTACAGCATCGGACAATAGGACAGGAATTGTATCTATGGGAACTGAATTCGGCAATGTTAATGTTAATGTTGGTAACTGTAAGGTTGCTTGTCTTTCTTATAGTTATTTTACAGGTATAAGGTAAGATTTTCCAGGTTATTATTTTGTGAGTTTTCCAAGCATTAAATTAGCTATGTATCGACCACACGAATCAGTTGTTTCGTCGACGGCAATCTTCATATAGTTACCCCCAATTTCGTTCTACGTTTCATCTAGCACGGTACCAAACTTCTTTCCAACGACGTTTTTTCTTAATGTTGATTCATGTAGTGCATTAAACTTTTAATATTTTTGCAGAAAAATTTTTACGTGCGGGTTGCTTACCTTGTTTAAAGGAATATTAGCGGCCAAAAATAGTCTACACAGATTTTCTTTAAATTCTGACTGCCCTTGGTTTTCGTTTTTAAAACTCTCAATAGACTGCTTCAACGTTGACCGAATGGGATCGGACTTCATCTTGTTAGACTTGGCAATATGAGACGGCGTCTTAATGTGCTGGTCTATTTAGAATTTCTTCGAGCACGAAACAACAAGGCTTGTAAAAAACATGATCGCCCTCCAAAACAAGGTCTGGATAAGGTCTAATTCAGGAAGTACATCGTATTTTCACCACTTCCGTTTTCACTTTCACTTTGTTTGCGCGTACAATACTAACTGCGGCTACGACAAACGATAACCTCAATAATACTGGTAAACTGTAACAAATGTGAACAAATAAATAATTTATAGACGGTACAAGGTGTAGGTAAAGAAATTCTAGTTGACCAAAAAGAGCACATACTAATCCAATTTCTCAATATAAGCATAGTTTATTACTTTATGTACTTTATTAGCCTATTTATTGCCCTGTGCAGGAGGGGCAGCACCGTTCAGGCGGCGCAACACGTGTATTTAAAAGGATAACACAATTTTACTAATTAACTTAATATCGGCAAGCATTTTAATTTATTTCGGGCTTTTAGAAAAACTTCTTGCATATTGCATATACTATTTCAAATGCCCTTCTAGGTGTGTGTTAAAAATATTCAAAATTATGAATTGGCGTATATATACTAAGTGAAAGATAAATACGTAATATAAGAATAGATTAGATCAATACATATAGAGGTGGAACGTCACCAATAAAGCATTTAGTTGAGTTTTGAAGAGCTTTTTTATATTACTCTTTATGTCTTTTAAAGTTCTACAATTAACTGTGATTCTTTTTCTTTAGCCTGATTGCATTTATTATTGGAGCCATGCCGAGGCACCTCAGTCACAACCTCAGACCCCTGGAAGATTAAGCGCCATCTACTGGCCCCCTGCCTTGCCATGCGACATACTGGCATCACCTAATGATGTTTTTGATAATGCAGGTAAAGTCCGGGTCTGTCAAAAATATCACTGCTTTTTAGAATTTCATATTTTTTCATTGGATACCTTATAAGCTATCTCATACAGAGTCGTTTTACTCAAAATCAGAACAAAACCATTGGATTTTAAGACTATGTGTGCATCTAAGATGAAAATTGCAGAATTTTAAAAATATATGTTAATGTTTTCTGAATTTCCTTGACAAGGTGTGCAAAATATATTTCGGTTGTAACATTTTTTCTTTACAAAATGGTAGCCTCGAATCTCTAACTTTTTCAAGATATTTAGACAGTTTTCACGGGTTAAACTCTTCAAACTGAAAGGAAATCTCCACTTTACTCAAATATATCCAAGTAGTATCCAACTGCGACGCCAAATATATGAAATATTAGTAGTTGTTAATACAGGTTTTTATTTGAATAAAAGTTGGTATATTAAGAGTACTTCTCCTATGTGATACTAAAAGAGTTTCTTATATGCAGCGCAACAAATGGACAAGAATATTTAATTTAATATATTACGTTCAAAAAAAAAAATATCGGAAGTAACTGCACAAGTGCATCAAAATTACTGATAATGTTGCATGACAGCGTGTTGTCTAAAAACTGCATGAGTTAATTGTCATACTTTGAAGAAAGAGCCTGACACCGAAGGTAGAGGGTTCTTTTTCCGAAATATCAAAATGACCGATTGCATATTTTCTAAGACAAGACGTAATTCGGGGGAATATTTCCCGAATAAAGACATTGTTTAAAAAAATACGTTTTTATTTTTTTTAATACAAAAAACGTACATGAAACTGAAACAAAATAAAGAGACGCAAAAAATACGATTTTTTTAATCCGAAACGAGACATTTTTAATAATATATATTCAATTGACTTTGACGTTATTTATAAATTGTCGCTGTCATCGTAAGTTTACAATGGAATTACCATAGACACGTACGATGCAATTACCGCCGTGCTCTTTCGGTTTCTACAGTGCAATTATCGCTCTAATTTTCCGATAATTGCACTCCTCTAATGGGATTTTTATACATGACGGAAATATTTGCTGTAACATTCCGATAATTGTACTCCTCTAATGGGATTTTCTCTCGGATTTCCTATACATGAGGGAAATATTCATTACAATATTTTAAATAACCCAATTTTAACGATAAATTTCTCGGTAACTATGCGGCATTTGAAAAAATATATGACTCTTTCTTGCATTTATTTTGAAGCTTTTTTTATTTCGCATATTGAAAATCTAAAGAACAAAAATATTTATATAATAATTTGTTCTCATTTGTCAAGAAATTGTAGGCAAATATATACATAACAATTTTTATTAACTAAAGAGGTAACACTTTTATGAGCATGTTGAGTAGCTTAGAAGGCTCCATATTTGGATAATCAAGTCTTTAAAGATATAGAAAGAACAAAATAGAATATAAAGTTTTCCTTTATATGCATATAAAAAGCCTAAGTTTTTCGACAAAGGGATACAACTTACACAAAATTAAACACACTAACTTCATGTGAGAATAATGTGTTAATGACTTATTGATAATCGAAATCCTCTGCACAACAAAATAATAGTTTGACTGTGGGGCCCTAGGAAGAAAGATCGAATTATCGAAGAAAAAATTGACAATTAAAATGGAAATTGCATCTTTTCTTTATTTATTATTGAAGAAAACAGAAAAATTATTCAATACAATATTTATTTAAAGCTCAGTTAAAAATAAAAAACACTTTTTTTTATCTCGGACATTGCAGATCTTTTTTGAAATTCGTACTTAAGCAGTTCAAGCTATATTTCCTGGAATAGTTTTTGTATATTTTGAAAAACTCAAAAACTTGTTTTTTATTCCTTTCAGGATCCGAACTAACGTTAAGGCACCAGGAAATGAAAAAGTCTGCCAGAGATGTAGAAATACTGTCTTTAGAAGAAGAAATTAAAAGCCTCAGGCAAGAAGTAGAGAAATATAAAACGTTGGTACTGTCTATTTCTAGAACAGACTACTTAGTAATTATATTTACGAGTTTTATTAAAAGTTTGAGAGTTATTAGATACTTTATTTGGGAAGCTAATAGTCGTTTCTGATTTTTCAGCATCGCGAAAATCAAAAAACCACAACAAGCCTTTTTTGTTAATCATCAGCGGTTTCAGTGACATGCTGAATAACCAGTATTTTTCAAATTTCAAAACCATGAATTCCAAAATTAATTTTTTATTTATTTCTCCCTCTCTTTGATTGAAAAATTTATTTATAAGCACTGTCAAGCTGTATATTTTTGCCTTCTTTAATTTAGTAAAATGCAGAATAGATGAGTACCTATCGACAAATTAATTTCGTTCATATTGCTAAAATATGTTTACTTAATGCTGACCTTTACATTAGGTTTGACTAAATTTTGCAATATTTTTCCACCTTTCTTTCTTAACCAATCAATTTATTTCAAATCGTGTTTCATTTCCGCCGTATTTTATTATTCTTACGAATTTGCCACACTGGTTAGTTTGGGTTAGTAATCTGTCCCGATGTGCTTCAGAAATTTTGTTTAGAACAGACAATTGTCTTATTCGTGACGTTGGCAAATTTGTATACTTTCTTTGCATTGCTCTATTCAATAGTATTTATTAATACCTTTCCACAGTAAATTTAAACTGACCATACAAGTTCTTTACGTTTTAGTCTTGTCGGAACGACTCTATATATTTTCAATATATACATAAGCTGATTCTTGATGGTAGTCTATCTTCAGCACTACAAGGGAACTTCTGAAAATAATATTCCAGTAAGACTTACAATTCACCCAGTGTAATTATTTTTAGATTGAAATCCAAAATTTGACTTCATCGGCCGTGAAGGATTTTGAATCGCCAACAGAGGAAAATCAAATATGTAGTAAGTCCACAATAAATGGTAAACATATAGAGAAAATAACTGCCGATGTAGCAACAAGTATTGCAATTAAGACATTGGAAACGTCAACACAAATTGACCTAGAGCATAAGAATATTGGGATTCAGACTGATGAAGAACAAAAAGAAGTACTCGAAACAAGTACGCAAACCGAAGAACAAGAATTAGTGGTAATTTTTTTTGCGTTTATGATTACTTAGGTTTATTAAAATGTTTTTAAGAAAAAAATATTTAAGAAATCTTCAACATTCAAACATATTTATTTTTATTTTTTTTTCTTAAAATGCGCAAAACATGTAGATACTGATTGAGCACGGGTGTAGATAACAAGTTTAAGAATAATAGCTTAAAAAAGAAAACATTTGGAAGCTAATCCAATGGTTCACAAAATATTTGAATTGAGGAATTTCTAGTACAAATAAATTCGAGAGAAAAAATGAAATAAAAAGTTCGACAAAAAGTTTGTAAAGTAAAGGCACAATAAAAAATATTCGAGATCAAATATTAATGATATCTATTAAATTAGTGAAAATTCCACCAGAATGTATTTAATTGAACTCAAAATGACGTCGAGCAAACCAAAACTTACTGAAGCTAATAAAAACTAACTGAGCCGAAACACATTTTTAGCAAAGATTTAAAATTTTCGGATGAATTGAATACGGGAGAAAAACGTCTTTCCCAGAAAAACTGAAAAAAATTTAATCTTCCTGAAAAGTATCTTTTGTTATTGACTAGAAAAAGCGTATTAATTATTAGGTTAGCCTTTATATCAAATATTCTCTATAAGTTTTAGTAATAGAAAATGCATGAAGATTTGTTTTTAAAGTGTGTTAGCCAAATCTAATTAAGGTTTCTTTTAATTCTACTTTTTAGTTATTTTTATGAGTAGATTTTAAATTTTGTGTTATCTATGTTGTTTAGTTCTAAAGAACTCGGATTTCGTACTTTATTATATTAAATAAAATAATATTTCTTTCCATCTAGAATAACCTAAAAGTATTACGAACATATATTATTGTAATTTTCATTTTAACTTCATTATAATTACCTATATTTCATAATAACTACTATATTTTCTCTATTTTTTAATTCCCAGAAATAGCGGAACTTTTCCTCGTTTCTTTTTCCGAATCGTTAAATTTCTGGATGCAACCAATGGTAAAAACAGAAATACTTGTAACTGGGTAAGGAATATTTTGTATAGTGGTAATTGGCTTTGATAAGAATCCCGATTTTCGTGCGGTTCCTAGTGACCTAAGTCAACCCGTAAAAATAACCCAGGCAAAATTGTCTCTTAGAGTTCGTTCTTCCAGCGTTCCATTTTATGTCTCGTAGCTTACTAACAATTCAAGCTATTGACAAATTTTGCATAGTCGATTCTTTCCATTGACTTAACATGTAAGTTCTGTTCTGTTACACTTCTCGGTATATGCTTTCCCTACATGCTCATCATAGAACCACTTTAGTGTAGTCGCCATTCTATGGTGAGTACATTACAAGACATCGCTGGTATAAGCCAGCTGTTAAATAGAGATATTCTCAAATTTACCGGTATGATTTTTCCCAAAGTGGTTATCTCACTTACCCAATACTGCCCAAGATTCAATGTTTATTGTCCTTACTTTTTCTTCTCAGACATATATAATTTTGTCCAAATTTCTGAATGAACTTACCTCTTCGATCGTCCAGCTTATATTCACGATTTAGTTTGGATAAAACATTCCTTGACTGACTATATTGTCAGCGTTACATAGATTACAAACATAGCCTTGCGAAAACTTTAGTTTTTTTTTTTGCAAAAATACATATTCAATCCAGCTCCTCTTAAGTATTTCGAACTAAACTTTATTGATTTTTCATCAAGCTCCATTGCACAGGTTTTTCCTTGGCGAATTTTCTGAAAAAAACGTATATATTAAATATTTTTCACGATCTCGTAAATACATTTTCTAAATGAATAGTGAATAAATTCTAGAATTATAGTTGAACAACTCTAAAAAAAGGACTTAAAGTACATGAAAATATTGTTTATAAAAATCATTTAAAGGGTAGCTAAATATAGGCTGTGTGTCTGTGTAATATCAAGTCTTAAAAAACCTTCGATACCATTTTAGCCTTCGCCGCCTAAAATTAATTACGATTTTTGTAAATAGAAGCTATATAGAAAGTTATTACATAGGTAAATATCTGATGATAATATTGTTTTCAATTTCAGACACCATCTCCTCCAGTTCCGCCGTCAACAAAATCTTTAACCCCAATCCCACCCGCACCTCCGCTTCCAGTTTTGTCACTTTCTCTCGTAGATATTTCTCCACAGACAACTCAACATGTTCCTCCACCTGCTCCTCCTCCTCCTCCTCCTCCTCCTCCACCACCACCACCTTTTCCCGTTAACAATTCAACAATTTCTCAACCTACGTTTCCTCCAATTCCACCTGCTCCATCAGTAGCCTGTAACTTACCCCCTCCCCCGCCTCCTCTTCCTGTTAGTGGACCTCCTTTGCCTCCCCCTATGCCAGAATCTGGCGCTCTAATTCCACCGCCTCCTCCATGTTCTGGAATACCTCCACCTCCTCCCTTTTGTCCTGGCATGCCGCCCCCTCCTCCGCCTCCTTCAATGCCGGGGGCACCAAGACCACCCCCGCCACCTGGAGGACCATTGCCAATGCCTGCTCCACCTCCTGGAGGGTTCAATCCGCAAAAAGCAGGTTGGTGGTAATAATTAGAAATATTCTTAAAAACAAATAAACACATAATCTTTCTTTAATTGTACTTTAGGATTTGTTTTGCGGTGATATAACTTGTTAGTCAATAAGATTTCAACAATACTTTTATTGTTGATGTACTGAGAAACAGAAACTGAAGCAACTAGTAAATGTTCTATCTGTTTCTTACCTTTTTACTGCAACGAAAGTGTTAGTACACCATTCGAAGTTTCGTTGTTTGCCACATTTTTAGTTTTCTCGACTTTCGCCTTAATTTATAGGTGCTGATTTAAATTCTAACCCTAGCTATGCAGCTGGACAAAAAGTTTATACCATGTGATTTTGTATAGTTAATTTTAACACGGATATTCGTAGAATATTTTCGAGACAAATCGTCGTGTTAAGTGCGGTTTCATATCTGAGATTTTCATGAAAACTATCATAACGATATTGTCGTAACAGAGGCCACCGACGTGGTTATACAGAGTGAGTATAATAGTTGCAAAAATATGCAATTTTATTTCTATCCAGAATCTAGGAGAGCGCCAATAGGTTTGAAATTTGTATATCAAAATAATCGACGGATAGATTTGAACCGATTTTTATTTAAAAATATAAATTTTTTTCTTAAATTTGGTTTGTTTATACACAGACTTGTAACTCTCTTAGAGTAATAAAAATAAATGTTTCTTTTTCATATAATCTTATCATACACAGTCCCAACTATCCGAGAACCTAAAAATTAAATTGTATTGTACAGGATATCAAGAAGACTAATATGCCGAAACTCTTTTTAAAAAAAAAATCGGGAAAGATTCATTATTGCTGAGAATACGGAAAAAGAGAAATTTATACTGATAAAATTGTTTACACCTATTTCAATGGCACTGGCTTGATTATTTTGCATTGCTTTATGTTTCTTGATTTTGATATCTGTCACGGTTTAAAATGAAAAATTACCTAATTTGTAAAAAATGCTAGCCTCTCATAGTAAATAACTATCGACAGCTAAATTGAATAAGTAAAAAATATAAATGTATATAAATAAATATAATATAAATAAATAAAATGTTTGCTTTAATAATTGGACAACAAGAAAAAATAATGAAGCCATTGCCATTAAAATATGTGTAAAAATTATCAGCATAAATTTTTATCTTTCCAATAACAACTTTCAAGATAAATATATACTTCCTATTTCATACTGATTATCAAAAACGAAGAGAGCTGTGAAAATTCTGTTTATTGCCTCTTGCATTTCCCAGAATATTAGCAAGGTGTCGTTAAAGCCGTATTCCTCTATTAATTATAGATGGAACATAATAATTGGTAAAAATCAGAGTGTTGTAGAAATTCTATTCAAGCTTCTTAAAAAAGAGGAAAATTTTCGTAAAAACTGAAATATTCTATTTTCTCTTACGAAAATTATATGCAATCAAAACGAAATTATAGCAAAAATGAACAAAAAAAATTAAACCGTTTCGGCATATTAATCCAAAGTCACAATTTAATTATGCATCGTAAATACATCACAAGAAAACATTTTTATGGTGATACAATCGAATTTATATATTTTACACATTTGATACAGTTTTATTTTAGGTACATAAGTAGGTGTGAGTATGTATGATAAGTTGATATGAGTTGCAAAAATTATTTACTTTTCTTATTCTGCCCGAGTTCCTCAAGGGTTTATATTATCTCCCTTACTGTTCCTGCTCTATATCAACGGCCTCTTAGATAGGACAAACAATTCTATTTATAGCTTTGCAGACGACAGCACTCTTATATCCTCATTCATGTCGCGGACTCCAATGACCGCTCCTCATCCCCAACGCGAGCAGAAAATCAGATTGCTGCCATCAATGACTCTGGCCTCATTCATAAGTTTGTTGGGCATCAACGTGGAAAACAACATGCCTTGGCGTAATCACATGCTCAAGAGCTAGGTGCACTCTATAGAGCAAAAAAGTCCGTCTTGTGGATGACTCAGAGTTGACTAAAGACCTTGATAGCCTTGAACATCGAAGAAAAGTGGCGGACCTATCTCTTTACTATCGATACTACTACGAAGGGTGTTCGAACGAGCTGGCACTTATGATTCCACCCAGAGTTGTGCCAAACAGAAACACCCGTCAGACGCAAGCTGCTCATCAACATACGATTCAGTTGCGAACACCTAGGACGCCCGTGTTGCGCGACTCCTTTGTCTGGAGGACTGCCTCGCTTTGGAATGGACTTCCGAGTTCCAAGTAACGTCTTTCCCGAAAACTACAACCTACATCACTTCAAGTCCAACGTCCACCATTTTGTCCGCACACGCACCGCTCGTTAAGTAGTATAGGGTTTTCCTTTTGTGTGAGTGCCTAACATTAAAAAAAATGTTCTAAGATAATTATAGATTTGAATTTAAAAATAATAAAAATTTAAAATACTGTTATTTCTAAATCATTGGACATATTAAAAGGCGGTCAAACTTTTTTACATATCTATCCTTTGATCACTTTATTATAAACATTTTAAATCAATTTTCGTTTTCCTAGATTTCCTATAGACATAAAATTTCTCATTTTGCAAAAGTTTAATTTCACACCCTGTATAATCCCCTCGTGACTATATTATATTATGGTGTATCCTACATCTTAATACGTCGAACTGCCAACTGGAAATATATTTATTCAAAATTGACTTATGAATTTGGATGCTACAAACTGCTGCTTTGAAAAGCCTTGGTATTGGAGAATTTAATCTATAATTACTTGGATGAAATGGTTATGCAAACGTATATCTGCCCCTAGTACTATTTGGCAATCAAAAAGACCCGTCTCTCCTAAAAGAGAAGGAGCATTCGATAGTGGGTTAAAAGATCAGCACTAGATCTCCTAACAAAGAGAGTAATCAAGTTGAACATCTCTCTTAATAAGTTTATGGAAAAATAAGTTGATGGAGCACTCAATTTGTTAGAAATAAATCGCAGAAATCTATTTTGTACCACTTTCAAGGTGTGAACATGGTACTGATAGGTCAGTGATTAAACCAGGGATGAGTATTCTAGGATCGGGCTAAAGATGATAGAAAAGTTTCTTCTCATTCTGCAAATAGAAGCCAAAACTTTCAGGTATAGGTTTTATTTATAATATATTCAAAACGAAGATGATCATTAAGTTTTGGATCCAATATCACCTTCACGCAAAGAAGTCTTAAGAGATAATGATGTGAAATAAGACCAAGATTTATAAGGACAGAATTCATAATTTTATTCAGATGTACACTGCTGATGAACAATTACTAAGTCCAAGCTTTTACCTAAGTTAGTGTTAACGTCATATAAAAATAGTGAAGTATTTTATTTAGTATATCTAATAATTTTACTTAAGCATGGTCAACATAAAGTCAAAGTCACTGAAACATCGGCAAATAACTTAGCTTCGTAAGGAGAAAACACTCAGTATCGACTTGACTTTAGATCTTACCTACCATCAGTAGTAATTAAAATGTACCATTTCCTTATCCCCAAAGTGAATGCATATTCCTAACGGTTCATCATATATTAACATATATTAACATATTAAATATATACATAATATTATTTAATAGGTATAGAAGTCTATACACAATACATTAAAGTACAATTTTGTCTTTAGGACTCCAAATAGCTCCTTCTTATTTAGGTAAGCCAATGAACATTTGAACAGTTTTGCTTTATCATGGTATTGGCTTGCAATGAATAGCTTACGTAACGGCAATATTTATATTATTTGGGCATGAAATATTGTTTAACTTTCATATATTTTCAACGTAAAACAATAAAAACATTGTCTTAAATGTATGTAGGTATCTAAAATATTAAGAAAATATTGTTGAATGCTATGCATGACATTAAATTTAATATTTATTTTTTTCTGCTCTAAAGTAAATAATGTCGTTATTTTATAAAAGCTATTTTTCAGTGGTCTATGGGATTATTCCTATTTACTCATCTTATCTAATATTTGAATGGCATGACTGAAATCTTGATTGATATTATCAGACATTCAAATATTTAGTTGTGGTGACTGTACACAAATAACTTGCATACGGTGCCTAATACGCTTTCCTACTCTGTGAAATGGTCTAACTAATACAAGCATATACATGGACACAAGCACTGGAACTAACAGCAAACCTATCTTTAATTGTAATAAGTTATATAGAAAAAGCATTTAGATAAGTTAATTTTTCCAAAAATGAATGTCGAAGTATACAGGAATGCTAGCAAAATTCGAGTTACAAGACGAGGTTGCAAAAAAAATAAATCTGGAATATAAGGAAATATTTTTGGCTATTTTTACCCCCTATAAGTGTCACCTTAAACAAAATTAAGAAGCTGATTCCTTGACTAATTCTGAGAACAAATTCGTATAAATGTTTTAAGCAATCTAGAAAATTCTTAGGATTAAGTAGAATTCATTAGGTAAAATAATACCTCTTACGGAAATATTAACCTGTACTACTGTGCAGTGTGAATCTAAAAATCCCGATTTACTTGTTCAATTATAATGTTTTATTCGACATAGTCAAATACATTGGATTATATTTAAATTTTTCTTATAATTAAAAATTTTTGGATTATATAAAGTGCATACTTTATATAGCCTTAAACACGTTATTTGCATTGAAGAGAAATATTGGCAAGGAGACGGACAAATTAAAACATTAAATCATCACAGTAGGATCTGTAAGTAAGTAGTGATGAAAACAGCCATTTAGAAGGAATAGAACCATCACAATCGCAACCTTAAAAATGTCAAAATATAATTTTTTCTATATATTAAAAAATTGTTCATAAAAAAACTGTCAATAAAGAGCTTCAATATACTTATCTTTTTATTTAACATACATTGTTTTTGCTGCTTAAATTCTGCATTAATTTATCGTACATTCTGTCCGGTTTTTTTTGGCGGCTCGCACTGTACCTTGAAATTTGCACATTTTGGGAGGTTCTAGAATCTACACAAATCGATTCAGATCAAAATAAATTGCCCTTTGTGATCTTAACTTTTGATGATCTATCTCATAATGCTAACTTCCGGTTCGTCGCTAAATCGGAATATGCTGCAATTATTATTAAACAAAAATAGAAACCATATCTATATGAGATTCCATCTAAAAAAATTAAAGTATCCTAGTAAAATAAACTCTTCTCGGAGAAATTAATAATATAATTTGCATCTTTAACATGGTCTCTTGGTCCTGGTTGACAGCCGGAACCCATAAATGAACATCAACGTTAGATATGCGTATTAGGAAAGGTGTTGGATGATTCTAATTGGAGATATCTTATTATAATATTTGTAACTGTAAGTATTAACTTGCACGAAGTATATTATATTCCCCCTATTTCTGAGATTTACGACGCAATATCTTATTTGGTTAAATGAGACCGTCTGAAGTTTAACAGAACAAAATTGAACTAGCTAAAGTGTTGGACAAATGAAGGGGACCGATCAAATTTGAAAACGAGAAGAGATATCTAGATGCACTTTCCGACATTTTGAAGGAAATTTACTTCTATAAAACCCTTTTGGTCCGATTTAAGACATCTCTGATTTACATTTTAACAACATTTGTTAGTATGTCTTCAGTTTATAATTTAATACCATAGGCACCGTTTTGTTTTCATTTGCATACTGGGTGGCCGAGGTAAATAAGTTCAACCATTATTCTAAATAAGTTCTTGGAAACTTTTAAAATTAATAAAAATCAAGTTAGTTACTTGTATTCACATACGTTAATATAAATTAATGAAAAACGAGACAAACAATTAAACGTTGTAGGCAGCCTTATTGTTGGGTGCCAAATATGTAACCTTATTTGCTCATTGCTCATTAGGTTTTTTTTATGGCAGTGGCACACACACTAAAGGGAGATCCTATGGCGCTCGACGAGCGGTGTGGTGTGTGCGAAGATGTTGATTGACACGGTTCTTAAGTATTTGTAGGTTGTAATTAGTGGGAAACAGATGTCCTGGAAGTGAGTTCCACAGTGATGCAGGGCGCCAGACAAAGGAGTTCTGGTAAAGCGATGTTCTAGGTGTTTCTAGTTGTACGACGAACTGGTGCGCTCCTGCCGTCTGTCGGGACTGTCTGACAGGAGTTGCCAGGGGCAAGACTATGCGGGTCAAATCCTGGGAACATCTGCCGTGAAGGTATCTGTAAAACAGAGACATCTCGGCCACATGTCTGCGATGTTCCAGACTATCCAGATTCCGGGTCAACTCCGGATCACCGACGAGACGCACAGCCCTCTTTTGAATGGAATCCAGCAGCTTTAGGGTATGCTTTGGTGCGGCACCCCAGATATGTGAGCAATATTCTAAGCACAGTCTTATTTGCGCTTTGTACAGCAAGAGCAACTGCTGCGGTGTATACAGTTTTTTGTTGCGAAATAGCGCACCAAGCTTCTGGGAGGCTGATTTTGCGATGTTAGCAACATGGTCATGCCATGACATATTACTGTTAACGGAGACACCCAGCAGCCCGATTGACGAGGATGAAGGAATGGTCGATCCTGCCATAATGATGTCAGGGCCCGCTGTATTGGCCCTCTTAGTAAACGTTGCTGCTTGGGTCTTTGCTGCATTGAACTGGACCAAATTTCGGTCGCCCCAAGTTTGAACTTTTTCCAGGTCTAGATTAATTGCTGTAATCTGCTCCTCTCTGCGGTGATGAGTCTCAGTCGCTGGTAAGGGTTTTTCTGATCTAAAGTAGGAGACAAGGGTACTGTGATCTGCAAAACTGTAAACAGGATTATTCGCTTCGATCAGCAGGCAATTATATAGATGAGGAACAGAGTTGGTGAAAGTATTGCGCCCTGAGGCACGCCCGCGTTGATGGTGAATGTGTCCGAGATGTGTCCATCGACTGCAACGTGTAGGGATCGGTTCTTAAGGAAACTGGCCAGCCAGCTGCAGAGAGAGGCGGGCAGTCCCAAGGACGGCAGTTTGTTGAGCAGTCCGTCATGCCAAACTCTGTCGAATGCCTTTGGAATATCCAACGCAATCGCTCGAGACTCTCCTTAGTTTTTAATTGCCCAATCAATTCAATCAATTCAAATTCGATCGGTCCGCTTCATTTGTCCAACACATAAGTTGTGAATTTCTGAAGTCTTTCACAACTTGGCTAATTACAGAATAACTAGATAATTGAAACCCAGGTATACAGAAACGATACATGATACAATAAATTCAAAATATAATATTTTCAGATATGGCTACATCATGTGGTGAGCAAATTTTTGGCTGCTAACAATGGAATAAAAACAGTTTCAATGGTTATTTGCTTACCACAATACCACATGACGCAAATACATTTCAAAATGATATAGTATTACCTTGTCTTTATTATATCATGGTGACAAGATTATTATGTCATGCTCTGACATCAAGCTATTGTGATGGATATTTTTCAGAATATTCGGAAAAATGTTTTGATGGTTTCACTTTCTGGATGAACAAGAATCAAATTTTGGTTATCTACAAAATTGGTCCCAAAAATATTTGCATAATTTATCAATGTAAAAGTTATGATGGTATTCTATAAAACGAAGCCTTTCAAATAATATATAATTTTCTTTAAAAAGAAAAACATGAAATCCCCATTAGCCGCTTAGATATTATTATATAACATATCTCAGAATTTAGTCAAGAAATCACCTAAAATAAATTACCTATGGTGTCCTATATGCAAATGTAAAATGTTCTTAGTAAATGTTTATTCTTTAAATGAAATATATATTAAAAATGAAAGAGTTTCATTCAATTTCGCGTTCGCAATGAAACCATTATGAAACACAAATGTATTTCGTTATGAGAGTATTTCGAGACCCATTTTTAAACCTAATGTTGGTGAAATAATTTTTAACCTATTATTGCCACCTTCATCATTTTTATATGAAGAAAATGACGTATATTCAAAATTATTACCAAATTCTAATATAAGAATTTTCGCCCAATTATTTGACAAAAGAAATATATAACGCAAAATTGCAAAATAGAAAAAATGTATAAAGCATTTGTTTTAGAGGGCGTTTAAGCGCGCTTGTTCGATAAAGAACTTGCCACTTCGCGGCTTGTTTTTTAAACTACGCGCTTAAGCTAAAAACGTATCTTCTTATAATAATTAAAGCTAGTACTCGATAAATGCTATTTATACAAGATTTTCTATTTATTACAACACTATTTTAGTAGTTCATTTGCACTTGCTATAACTAATATCCACTCACAAATTTAACCTAGTTTATATGTTAAATTATAATTTTCATTAACGCTAGTTCTTATCAGATTTGTTCTTTGATGCTAACTTCGAACACCAATTGATATTTTTTAGCATATAATGAGCTGTCATAAAAAATGGCTGGCAACCCCAGTAATCCGTGAATATTTGCGAAATTTGCAAATATATTCCAGACCATCTTTAACTGAGATAATTTAATAATTCTATTAATTTATTGATATAATTGGTTCGAAGACGATACGGGACTTTGGGAAGTCGCCTGTCGCAGTCCTGATTTTTGTATTCAAAGTATTGGTTTGGTTAAGAGTCTTGACTAACGTAATCACTTCTAAATTATTCAATATATTTTGAAATTGATTTGATGCATATAAATTTGATTTTACAATGGGTAGTATTGGGTAGTATGTATTAAGTGGGAATTTTATACGTAACGTATTTCGGTATGAGTAACCTAGGCCGAGAAAAAGAGAGTAGGCGACGAAAAAAGTTTAGATTTTTATCGCCCCCGAATTCTCGTCATAAAAATAATCTCTATATGCCGCTTAATAGAAATCCTTCCGGCATTTTTAACTGATTTTTAGAAATCCTTTATAATTCTTATCTACATCGTGAGAGGATGTACAAAAAAAGCAATGTATTTTTATTTATTGAAAAATTTTGCGACTTTATACGTCGTCTCCTGATGATTTTTAATTTTTTTCGTAAGATAACTTTTTAATTAAAAATAAGTTTTTCACATCAACAACAACTTTGCTTTTCAGTTAGTATTTATGTGATTTAAATAGATAAGAAGTTATTTTTTGTTTCTGAAACATTTTCTAAAACGTCGATTCTACATTTAAAAAATGTTATAACCATGGTGCAATATGGCTCGAAGAGTTTCAGATCTTTAATTTCAATTTTGCATAAGTAATAGCATTAATTGTAGCAAACTGTTTTCCGTGAGAATGAGGTTAGAATAGGGGACAAATATATGTACTTTGATCTATCTTTGCCCAGTATTTTTTTCTATTTTTTTTTTTAGAAAAAATATGTCTAAAAACAAACATCGCTGATGCGGTCTGTAGATAATTGGTTTAATGGGCTGCGCGGCACACAACCCATGTCTCATAAAAAAGTGAATAAGACTTGTTGAAAAAAATCAAATTGCTCTACAGAATGGATGCCAAATAGGAGCAAAAATCATAATAAAAAAAAGTTGGCCCGGGAACCAGATTTTTCTCTCTCATGTTGGCGCTTAATTAAATAGGACAAAAATTAACTGCTGTAGAACCCTAAATAAAAAAGAGAATTTTAATATTTTTAATTTTCTTTCGAGTTTCTTTTAACTTGATATGCAAGGGTGAAAAAATGATTTTCCTATGACCGCTTATGAAAATGAGAAAAAAGAACAGTTAACTTGGGTGCAATATATCACATGCGTGTTGAAACATTTTTCAGCACACGTGTTGAAAAGCCTTTTCAATAGGACATATAGCAGATGATGTCAATTTGACAGCATCTTTTATTTAACATTTTGACTTGAAGGATGAAGATGATACAACAGGTACTTTCTAATACACGTATTGGAAAGAGGATTTTATTTGTTTTCTAAGACTCTAAGAATGCTTTTTTTGCTATTTCAATTAGTGGTCGTAGGAAAAATAGTGCACATTACTCGTGCGAATAATCTCCTCGTTTGAAAACTAGTACTTTCAACGTTTGGTAAACTTAAGGCTCGTTGATTACGTTTCATGCTCATTAAATTACGACATTTGTTAACGCTTAATTTCTGCTAACCCAATGTTAATATTTAGCTTTTCTTTTCCAAAAACTGAAAACAAGGATATTATTTATATCCACGTTGCTGCTCAAGCGAATTTGCCATTATTTTTAAATAACCCACATCGCATACTGATGTTCTTACATAATTTTTTTGAGTACTGGCAGAATAACCAATAGTGCTGAGCCAAATCGTCGTGAAAAAGGACACAATCAAGCCGCATTTAAACTGTGAATGATAAGGCGTCATTGGTTTGATGTGTATTCTTAAAAGCAATCTTTTTCTAGGAGTCCTCTTATATCGTCGACCAGACTAATTTCCTTGGAAAAAAGGCAGCAGAACATGATCACTTTTACGATCAAATATAATATTAGTACCTGGATAAAGTATATTCTTTTCATTTAATCTAGAGGCAAGTAACTCGGAAGTTGCCTTTGAGAGATTTAGGTGCCTAATGAAATCATTTAGTTTTTGTTGATTTGAAAATTGTAGACTTGCTGAATCCGCTTGAAAATTACTGTCCTTTTATAATTGCTTATACTATACTTCATTAGCCGTTGATGATTCTGTATTTTCTTGAGTCTGCTTAATGATGATTGAAAGGGTATTTTTTTAAGAAGCAATATGCACAGGTCTTTTCGCTGAATCTTGATCAGGAGAGCTTTATTTACGTCTATTGTTCCAATTTATGCCTTTCATGTCATAGCAGTCATTATGGAAGTTTCTGGGTTCTCTCCAAATCATTGATATTTCAAACTGTTTGCTGTCGCAGCTGTTCATCGCATGTTTTGCATATGAGAAGTGGAGCCCAAAATTTATCCTGGTCTCCCAAGAGAACGCTAAATTCAGCTAGATAACTCCTTTCCACAAAGTTAGAAATAGGTTTTCTTTTAAAACGTCTGGATCATTCACAGAGCTACATCTGCTTGTGGATATCATGGTTTCAACTGAATGTTTTATATTACTAAATTACGTCGAAAATTTACAAAAAATGGTAATAAAACTTCACCTACGAAAATTCAATAGTAAATTGAACTGGCTAAAGCCAAGTCATCAGTTTTGTTGTGAAGGTTACGCAGGTAATGGGAGGTCGGATTTTACGGTTATGAATAACAGCCAAGTAAATCAAACCGCGTTAACCCATTTTCTTCTTCTCTAGCCTTAGTTCCCTAAAATGCATATATTATCAGCTCTTATATCTGGTAGTTTTGAAACCGTCATATTTCCCTGCCCGACTCCCTTTAACGCAATGAGGATGGAAAGTCTACTAACTATAAAATTTAGTTGTTTTCTTACCTTTGTGTTAATTATAGCTCTAAGAGAAAATGAATCTTTGTGGCAAGAAAACCATAATTATTGCCAAACTTTTTTCTATACATGTCTCACTGTTTTAAATGCATTCGTTATCGAAACATATTAAAATATTAAGTTTAAAGTGACATCAGCGGCCATTTCAAAATTACAGAGAAATATTTTTTTGACAACTTTTAACCGAATGAAACACTAAAACGATCTCTAAAAATATATTTTATCCCAAGCAGAAACTATAAAAAATTTTCAGTTATACCAAATTTTATCAAACGCACTATCCCAAATCAAAAACTTAGTAATGCAACAGTTTATTATGATGAGCAATCTTGGACCTGGATTAAGTAATTAAATAGTATCTTGGACCTTCAAAACACGATTTCTGATATGTTTTACAGCAATGAAAAAACCACCCATTAATCCACCCGTGCCAATGAAACCGCTCTACTGGACAAGAATTCTTGTTGCTCAAGCAGCGAAAGCCGAAGACAGTCCAGCGCTGTGGGACGAAATTGAAGAACTGCCCATAGATGCGCTTCCTGAGGACTTTATGAAGCTTTTTTCAAGACAAGTAAGTACTGGTCTAATATGCGTAAATAGCGTTTGTTCAACAATCATACTTTTCAATAAAATGCGCAAAATAATTACATGTAGGTAGGTAAATATTTATATTTGGGCGATGCCTTCATATCATTTGCCGAAATATATACTGATTTGAAATTATTTATTTATACATTAATTCCAATAGAATATCCATGTTACTGATGATGCAGTTAATAATGGTAATATACTTAATACTAATCCTAAAACTATATTAGTACGAGTATAATACTAACATATAATAGAAGGATTAGAAAGGTTTATGGTCATGTTATTCACCGCGGTAACGTCCTGAACCGCTTTTTGATGCAAATAATGGAACCATATATTCGATGATCATAAGCTTTGAAGCGAAAATGCATATTCGTACTGTTATATTTTATAGGACATAATTAATTAATATATTACATGGGTAAAATAGGTCTTTTAACGTGACCTAGCGATGTTAAAAAAAGTAGTCTGCCCAGAAGTTACCCTGAGACAACATGACCATCAATAACTCTAAAGAAAAAAACACACATGTCTTCAGTCTTCTATTCTCAATAGTGTCCAAATTTAAAGTATCAAGAACTCTATTAGAGTTCGTCTCCATTAAGCAGTGGAAGTATGAGCTTGGGCGAGCAGATACAACAATACCTTTTCGGGATCTCTTCAGTACCAGCGATCTGCATTCTATAGAAGAGTATAAAAAGAGAGGCAAGGTAATTGCATTTTCGAATACAGGTTTGATCAGGTTACAATATAAAAATCTCAATTCAATAGGCGAAAATAACTTCCAAAATTAGAGATAACTCCAAGGCATCGACTGGCTCGTTCTAGTAGATTAAAAACATGGTGACTAAAGGTAAACTACTCTCAAAAAGTGTAATAGATGGTATGTCAGGCATCTAAAACCATTAGTGCAGAATTAAAGGTCGTGGTTTCTCTGCATCTAAGGAAAGATATTATAATATATATACCTACACGTCATGATATTCAATTATTATTGTCACTGAAAATATAATATTATAAAATGTGATCTTAATTAACTATTTATTCATATAGGCTGCTTGCGTTTAGTTATTAAATCATGATTTACCCCGTCAAAAGCTTTCTAAAAGTCGGTTGCTGCCACTTCCTGAGTATATCCAAAAGCCAGTTCAGGTTATATTTGCAAGGTTGGAGGCAGTTGAACAAGTAGACTAAAAACCAAGTCGTCCTCACTTAATTCCTTGCATTCAGCGACTATATGCAAAGTAGAAAATAACTTAATAATAATAACTGCATAGTAGAAAATAACTGTGCTAACAAATCAGCCGAATTATTAACTTGTTACTTCTGACATAATTAAAGTTGCTATATTGAGTAAGCTTACGATCTGTGGTTGAATAATAGTAATCATCATAATAACTTTAATGTTCATTATATAGCAGAAGACCCAACGTCACAAAAGTGGAAAAACAAAAAATTAAGAAATACTTCATTATTATTATTTGAAGTAGTTATTAATTGAAAAAAGGAGAAATTTTACAGATTGCGTGAAAAGCTTTACATACAGATTAAAGCAAAATGTATATTATTGATACAAGATTTATTATAAAAACATTAAAAGAACACAAATTTAACCATTTACATACTTACATTTTTGCAATCTAAAAACATTACTGTAATTAATATTTGGTAGTTTGAAAAACAGTATTGTTTTTCTGAGAGCGTACTTAAAACTACAAAATAATTAATAAATAGTGGAAACAATTATTTTCGTACTCAATACTATGTCTGCTAAGGTATTGTGCGGAAAAGTATCATTTTTCGCGCAGCTTAACTATCACAACATACTTAAAGGTAAACAAAAATAAACAATAATACTTTTAAGAATAAATAAATCATGATTTTTTTAAATTAAGGAAAACATACATCTCTAATTCCAACGGGTGTTATAAAAAAAAACTATTCTATCTATAAAATAAATCTAAACGAGGATTGGATAACCCACCCTGGATATTATAAACACTTCTAAAATGTGTGGACTAGGAATGGTTTGCACAGGTTCCACTTATGTGAACCTTATATTTATTGATATCATAACATAATATTTTCCGTTGTAATTTATCCTCAAATTAAAAATTAATTTTTAATAATGCGAATCTATACAAACCGCCCTAGCTAATCTGAATCTTAACTCCTAGAAGTAGATTAAGATTTTCAACGTTTTCTTAAATTTATAGATACTTTTCCATCCGATCATCGTTAGACCATCTTGTGCAAAGTAAATAATTTAAAAACATCAAAGCAAAGCAAGCTATTGTGACATCAACTATTGCAAATTGTATTAATTTTTTACAGATACATCTATTTTTAGTACAGTGTAAATTACAAGGTTTACAAGAACGTTTTGAAATGCCCTGACTACCCGATTCCAAGAACACCGCTTCTCCCACACTAGTATTTCTTCCCGAGACAATATCTTCCTTTGTTAAAAGCATTGATCCAATAACAATAAGATGAAAGTCTACATTCGCAAACTTTGATAAGACTTTCTGGACCAAACCATTATTCGTTGCTTACGTCTAATTTGGGTTACTAAGGAGACCGTCCTATTGTTCTGTTAAAGCAAATTTTTTTCTTAAATATATAGTAATAAAGACCCATAAACTAACTTTTACAGTTGTTACCAGACATCCAAGCATCATATTTTCAACAGCCTGTTTAGACCTCTCGATACTTCTTTGACAGTGAAGATATCTAGAACGACCATGTAGAATAATGCATTCTGGCCATAAACCTTTGAGTTCGCTTAATATTCTATTAGCAAACTCACGACCATCGTCGCTTTGAAGAATTTTAGAAGCTCCTATTAACCGAGAAACACGTAATAAATTTGGGCAACTTTTTCAGCACGTTTGGTTTCCATGGGTCACAAAAATTTAAAATTGGTGGCAAGGTCTTAATGATAATTAAGAATCAATTTATATTGTCTGTTGAGAACGAATAAAAATATATGCAATCCACCTGTCCCTTTAAAATATTTACTTAATATCGAGGTGTCATTATTTTTCTTTTTCCTTGCAGTGCGGGCAACATCTAATAAAATATTCTATTGCTTGACTTGCAATTATTGGTTTATTTTTAAAAGCTGCTAAAACTTCCGCCACCATGTCCTGTTTTGTTGACGTAAAGATCATGTAGATCATGGTAGAAATCTTCATAGGCTTCTATTCGATTTTATTATTATTTAATTGATCGAATAGTCATAATGTCATCAGTTTGTAGAATAGGAAGTACTCTCGCACATCTATCTTCTTCTAAAAAGAAATAATTCAGTTAGATACGCTACTCTGAAGTCACTATCATATGTTAGTCAAAGTACGACATTTTCTCAGGGTGGAATAAGAATACAATTTGCATTAATTCAGAATTGTCAGCGATGAGAAGCGCAAGCGGCATTACGTACACAGGCGTTATACTTTAGAACCTCAATATAACCTTTTAAATAAAAAGAGACCAGCTCCAACAAATGATCACCATAAATATGCCATCAAGATGACCGTTCGCCGTAAAACATCAGTCGTTAAGAAAAAGTTTTGGTCAAACGAGCGAAATGACAATAATTTAACGTTGTAACATTAGACATTTTCCCGTGTCTAAAGTATTTCAGACCACCCACGGTTAAGAAGTGACCAAACTTGCTTCGCCATTGATGTCATTCGAATGACAGAAAATGGGTTAGTTAGTTTAAACCCATATTAAGTGTCAACTGTTTTTGAATTAGCCACTGCAGCGTGATAAATCCAATTTGGAACACAATATATTATACAATAGCATTTAGTTTAAATAATACAATTATCACATAATATTATTATAATAACAATATTATAAAACTTGCTTATTATTTGCATAGCTCCGAAAAAAATAATATGTCATAATTGCAAAAAAATAAGGTAGGAATCTAGTAAAATGCATGTGCCGGGGTTTAAGCCATAAATAGATTTAGGTTCGAACTTTCATGAATCTGTTACAATGGACCGTTTTGAAAAAAAAAATTAACTGTATTCAACCAGTCTCATCTCGAGAAAACGTCATTTATTTTTCCGGAATTTAGGTTTGGCGGTAATGTTATTTAGCATACAGTCAGCAGTAAAACATAAATTGCCCATTTATTTAATGTCAAAATATCAACGCCGTAGTAACTATATTATGATATTCGATTTACACATATCTGTTGTAGACAATATTGTTGACAAAACAAAGCCACATTCAGCTATGTAAATAATGATTATCAAATTATACTCACTTGTCGATTGAATGCATATACTTCCACAAATAGGCTATGAATAATTAAATACGTGCATGCAAAATATTTACTCTTTTTGCTTTGCAACAGCTACCATCAAACGGGACCACTTTGACACCTTTTAAAGACATTTTTCTATATTATGCCATTATTTGTTAACCAAATATCATCAAGTAAACGAACCTGCTAAAACGACTGGTGCATGCGTAATTACTCTAAAGATAATAGTTATAAAAAAAATAAATATAAATATGTATGTACTTTGACACCCTTGGGCACTTTAACGGAAGATGCATTTTAAGGCGCCCTAAAGTCAAAGAAAATAGGTATGCCTAAAACCTTTTTTTATTTTTTATTTGCTCAAATATAAAAAGTCACGTTTAATCTATGAATATGTTTAGTAAAGGCACTTCAAATTTGTCATTACAACTTCAAGGTGTTCAAACACAGAAAACCTTAAAAATATACATCAACGTCCAACATTTGAAATTTAAAAAATGGCTTGTAAGTTTTTCACCTGCTAAAAGTAACAAATATTTTAAAACCATAATAAGTTGCTTTGGCATTTAAGAACTAAATATAAAACATAAAAAACTAAAATTTGAACTTTTGGACCATTCCGTAGGGATTTCGATTTCAGGGTTAAAAGTGTTCTCATTCTCTCTGTCATCGGAAGACAGTTCATCCTGATTATCACCTGAGTCATCGCAAGCTGAATGGGCATAAAAAGCACCGGTGCTTTCTGAACTGAAAATCCACTGTTTGCATGCCATACATTCAGTTGAGTTATCTCTTCTTCTATAGTTTTTAAAAAGCATGTAGCAGATGCGACATTTGAAGCTTAAATCACGTTTGCCTCTCCTTGCTTTTAAAATGCTTCGTAAACACTTTTGATGTTGTTTGTTCTTAATGGCGCTGGAGTGTTTTCGAAAAAACAAGGCAAATTTGTTTCGCAGTTTATTGCATGGGGTATAAGTTCAGCTGCATTTTGAATTTCCTTATTAGTATACGATATACTATGAAACAGAGCTAAATAAATAAAAATAGGTATGTCACAGCTACCCAGTGCTTGAGGCTACTTTGATACCCTTTGAAACTTTACCAGACAACGCATGTTAAAGCAGATTAATGTCAAAGTAGCCTATTAGACTCATAATAAAAATAGGAGTGCCTAACAAACTTTTTTTGTTTTTTGCTTACAACATATAAAGACACATTTATCGCAAATATGTTTACTGACGGCACTTTAAATTTGGCATTACAACTTCAAGTTGTTTAAACCTTCAAGTCAGCTGCGGTTCGGGTCTTGTGAAGTTAAAGACAATTCCATTTACTTGGATTATATTCCAATAGTGTCATATTATTTTAGAAAGGCATTTGATAAGTGGTATTGTTGCACATCTTCCTGAATTTTCCTAAGGCAAAATAGTTTAAATTTAGACGCGGTTAGGGTAATATTTATTAAAACTTGAATTTCAATTTATTAAAAAAAAAGTATTATTTTATTTGAATGTTCTCTCTTGGCGGACTAGTACAATCTGGAGTTATTTTTGAACCAATTTACAAGGATTATGAAACAATTTATTGAAAATATTTAACCAGAATCAGCTACTAACTCTGGTTTACCACAATGGCAAATGATAGATACATTTAGAGTTTAAATCGCTTTTGCCCCTAAACTTGCTTTTGTCATGTTAATAGGAATTGGGTTTCTTCACTTTCCTGTAACTACTTTTGATGTTGTTCTCGATGGTCCTGGAGTACTTGCGTACAAACAAGTCAAATCGTTGTCGCTGTTTATTGTGTGAGATCGACATTCCGCTGCATTTTGAACTTTCTCACTGGGGATTGATTCTTATTCTGTCATCTGCTTTTCAGCCTCAAGCTTTTTTCCCCTTCTTCTTCAAGACTATTAACATTCATTGGATAGATATAGCATATAGCAAATTTACTAAACAAAGTAATTTCTAGCAAATCCTTTTTTGTGTCTGAACATATGTGAATGGTTTAACTATTTTTCGAGACCCTATTTTTTCAGAACTATCCATAAAACCTTTATATTTTTCATAAGAAATGTAATAATTTTAGGTTGTAAACCGAACTCCAACCATAAAGAAGCAGGAACAGAAACCGAAAGTAGAAGTTGTGAAGCTGTTGGATAGTAAGAGATCACAGAGTGTTGGAATTTTAGCTCAAAGCCTACGTCAAGACTTCAACGAAATCGAAAATGCAATATATAGTTTTGATACGTCTGTTGTTAGTTTAGAAGCATTGCAACAAATTTATGAAGTGGTATGTTGTTGGTATATTTTTTATAGACACTATTCGCACCTTAGTGTCTCATGAATATAAACTCTGAAGTATTCTATTTCTAAGAAACAGATTGTCATAGTTTTTATTATAGTGATTTTAGAGAAATTGCGATATGATATTTTTATTACAAATATTAGAACAAAATTCATTTTTAGAGGGCAACTCCGGAAGAGCTAGATTTAATAAAAGAACATTTGAAAACTCGACCTGATGTACCTTTAGATAAACCTGAACAATTTTTGCATGATTTATCACAAATCGCAGATTTTGCAGAGAGAATAGCATGTCTTACTTTTCAGGTAGGTATTTTTTTTATAATACAGAAATAGCCTATTTATAGCATTTGAAAAGTGTGCGTTTTTCGAGTACGTCCATATATGTCAGTGATTATATTTAGGAAACTTCTTATTTAAAATATCTCAAAAATATATCCGTTGCTTTACATACCATACCCAATGTCCTATGTCCAAAGTCAAAGTTATTCTGGTCCTACAACAGATCTTATGTCCTGTATGCTTCAGTAATAAGCAAACCACTGGGCAACAGGATGTGGACATATTATATGAGTATGTAGAGAGCATCAAGACATAAATGTTTCAGTTTAAATAGAAGAAGGTATTCTATTGTTGCCGTGTACCATGATCACGGTTATTTCGACTCTTTAAAAAGACTTGCTATAACAGATATAAATAAAAAGACGGAAAAGTATTACCTATGTCATTTTGATTTGGTAGCTAACAAATAATGAATACAAATTTCAGAAAGCTATTGCCTTTCACTTGATTTGGTCAACATTTCATTGTGGCATTTCAATTTGGAAGGTTTTTCATTTGTATGGTCCTAAAAATGGTAGACCATTAGTTACCGGAACTTAAAAAAGTGTGGTCCAAAATAAGTTAAAATATTTGTTGAGTGACGAAATATCCATATGATATCCTACCAACATCAAGACATTTTATATTTTTTGTAATTGTGTAAATTTTAAGGTAGAGTTTGAGGATGCCATTACGACCATTAGTCATACATTAGACAATTTCCGCTGCACCTGTGATTTTCTAACCAAAAGTCGAGAGCTGAAACGAGTATTAGCATTGGTAAGTTAAGCATTTATTTAACTACGAGTATATTAGACAGGATTATTCAGATGGCAATTGATACCCAACTAAATTCAAAGGGATTAAATTATCCGATCAGATTAAATTATTTGATCAGCAATTTAATCGAATAGAAATTATAATGTTTTTATAAACAAATCGGATGAAGGATTAAGCAAAATTGATATAGGATAACAGCCGAGTTTAAATTTAACCAGTGAAGTATATTACATAACAAGTGTTGAAAGTACTAATTTTCAAACGGGGAGGTTTTTAGTACGAGGTATTAGCCGACTGTGGAAATCCTCCGAGGTTGAAAAGATATTTTCACACTAGTAAGGTACAGGGAAAGCCAAATAAAAGTGAACAAAGAGTCCTTATATAACTTTCTTATTTTTAAAGATGGGAAAAATTTTAAATATGAAAGTTTTGAGTTATTTAGGGTTAGTTTCGATTATTTACTTTTAGAGATGATCACAAACATATTAAAAGACGTCCGTTTGCTTTAATTTTGCTAATCTAGTTTTGCTGCTCGATTATTCTTTTTTCCCGTTAAAATGTTGAATATTTTGCTGATCGATTAAATATAGTTGCTGATCAAGTTTTGCTGCTGGACTATTATTATGACCATAAAAATATTGAAAATTTTGCTCATCAGTTAAATACATATAAGCCAATTTTATATACACAAAAATATGAAAAATGTTAAGTTCCCAGCTAGCAACCCAAACAACCGGACAAAAATTAAATTGGCCTCCCTACATATAACTTTACATGTTACCATACATGAACCCACCACATGAGTTCATTTATGATGTTACTATAATATAAAGCTTTACAAAATGTGGGGGAAATAATACACTGAAGACAGCAATAAATGAAATAAATTATATTTATGATACATTTTCTTCTCACATTACCAAAGGATAGCTACATAATATAAACTGCCATCCGCATCACTTCACAAGTATAAATAAAATAAGCTGAATCAGTATAATAGTAATTTTTTACATCCACGCAACGTTAAATATTAATAAAAATTGTACTACTAACTTGGGAAATACTGAAATTTGGATGATATGCGTTTTAAAGAATTAAAATTAATATAACCCATTACTAGCTATATAACGTTAATTATGATATATATTTTTTGCTTAGGAACAAAATTTAATTTTGAATTCTAAAACTTGCCAGTAATAATTATATCATTAGTAACTGGTAATAACCAAAAGTCTCCATACACAAAGGTTACTCAAAGCGATATTACTAAGCTTATCCTAGGAGGCATGTAAGTCTGAATTTTTGTGACTATCTATGAGAAAGCTTTTGTAGCAGTACGACAGTTTTAAAAGTTATGTTTTAAGCAAGAAGTTTCAAGCATTAAAAATAGTTTTATTAGTGCAACACGTAGGCACGTGAATTTAAATCCCATTCCATGGATGTAGAAGGTGTCCAGAAAAGTTGTTCATATTTATTTACTTGTTTACTCCTAGGCAGCACACAATGCGCGTACCGTCATCGAAGACTGGTTCAGGGAAAATTAGTTGCCATGGACCACCGGACAACAACGTGCTTTCTGCGTTCGCGCATATTATCAAAACAATAATTCGCTTGCGATGTTTTTCACGCACGAGTATAACGGCTGAATTTGACTTACGTCTGGAGACTATCCCATAACTCTCAGCAGCATGCCTATATTCACTTTTCGCATTCGCATTGCGATGGGTTTTGTCTAATTGACTCACGCACACGTTCGATGTTGTTTGCATCTCGGCTTGACCTTGGACGACCTGTAGACGGTAAATTTAGTGTTGAACCAGTATTTTCAAACTTTTTTATCCATTTCTTAATTAAATTAACACTCGGCGCCCTGTATGTCGTGTAAATTGTACTCGGCTCTATAAAGACGACGAGCCGTGATAAGCGAATTATTGTTTTGATAATAGGCGCGAACGCAGAAAGCACGTTGTTGTCCGGTGAAACGCTCCATGGCAACTAATTTTCCCTGAACCAATCTTCGATGATTAGAAAATCCGGTACGCGCATTGTGTGCTGCCTAGGAGTAAACAAGTAAATAAATATGAACAACTTTTCTGGACACCTTGTACTTCCACAAAGTCTTTCTTGAGCACTTAATTTCGGTTTGATATCGTTGAGGTCTTTATTAAATTGTCTTCATACGTTTTATACGTCGCACAATGTCCTCGTCATCAATGTCCTCGTCACCACGGTCTAACTCTGACAACTCCAGCATTCCTTCTTTTTTTGGGTCCGAATATGGGCCTTTACGTAATTTTCCACACTGAATGTGGAGAAAAGGTTTCCTTGTAAGTAATGCTGTTCCCTCTACACCTTTTTAAGGCATAAATTACCGCCCTCCATTAAGGTTAGAAACACGTTCCTAATAATTTCTTTAGCTCCAAGTATACCACATTTCTAAATAATTATTATTATATAGAGTAGAAAATGAAATACGAAGTAACCGCATGTACCATGACTAAATAAATAATTTAAACCTGCTATTTAGGTTTGTTAGAAATGTAATGTCTAAAATTCTACCTGAGTTTCAAAGTAATGCGGGCCTGTGCGGACAAGTGTCATCATCCCGTCCCATAAATTTATGCCTGCTCAATATTTTTTGTCGGTTTCTAATATTTCGGATTATACTTTAGCAATATACCTTATATTTAGCATAAAGCGCGTCGAGTGCTGAGATTGTGTTCTGGTATCTTGAAGTTTAAAATTTGAGTACTTCTGTTCGTACCGACCAAATTGGACAAAATGAGTGCTAAATCAATCAAGATGTTTCTTTGCCATTTTAATTAAATTTTCATATTGAATTGGAACGATAATTGTATTTAAGGTACTAACACTGGGCAACTATATGAATGGAGGAAATGTTGCACGCGGTCAAGCAGATGGATTCGGATTGGACGTACTGTCACGACTAAAAGATGTGAAAGGGACGCAAGCCGGTGTGACTCTTTTACACTTTGTCGTCAGCACGTATGCGAGAAAATTCAACGAAGCCGAGGATAGGCCACTTCCTTTGCCAGTACCGGAGCCTGGCGATGTGCGGAGAGCGATGGCTCTCGATTTTGATTCGATGAGAGGCGAACTCAATCGACTTAAGACAAAATTATCTGGTAGGTGTTTGAGCAGTATTTTATTGCTTTTTTATTTTTATCTTACAAAACGGCCAGGTATAACATTTATTAACTTGATATACAGTTGATACCGTTTTATTCGAGTTAATCCAAAATACGTGTAATGATAACTAAACAAATATAATCTATTAAGTAGGGAAATCACAATTCAAGTTAATTTTCGGTTTAATAGTATGCGCAGGTACACTCACGTTTAGTATTTCTTTTTCCATTGCGCCAAACTTGTCACTATACAGGTTGCGCCAAAATATTAGGTTTAAACTATGTTTGCCAATACGATTTATATATAAAGGTATTAAATAAACTGTGGTACAAATATCTAGTTTCGTAGATGAGAAGATATTATGGTACAGCCAATTAGTGATGTAATTTTATTGATTTTTACCATACTTATTACGGATCATCAAAAATAATTTTTATTCGGAATCCGTAACAAACGCACCGAACACTATTGATTTCAAGTTTTTAAATATCTGTGAAAATAAACGCTGTATGTAGGCGGTAAAATATATGGGAAATCCCTGAACTTATTTTTATACCACAATCTCCATAACAGATATTGTTGACTGAATATAATAATAAATTAGTTGCCTTGTAAGTTAAGAACCTATTGATTTATTGAAAAAAGGTGCTTAAATGAAACAAATAATTTTAATGCCAAAATAACAGATGCATATCATATTTTTTTCTTAACCACTCTAAATATAAACCCAATTTACATTACTTTTGTTATTGTATTTCGATGGTCTGTAATAAGAATTGCAAGAAGCTTTTGCTACTCTAACTTTTAAGAGACGAAATATATGATAAATGCTAATAAAATTGTGAAATGAACGCCGATTACACCTTCTTGCTTACTCACTGTATTCGTGGCCTTTTTTTAATTCCTGTTCATTTTCTTTTAAAACCATGTTCGTAGTACCAGTGTGTTTACACTATATCGTTTAGGTGCGCCCAGACTTGTGACAAGACCCCGTGACGTGACAGCGTCGCGAACATTTTCACGATGAGGCGAACTTCGATGCGTGTCATCGTCGCCTGGCATCCCCGCGTGTCATCGTCGCGTATCATAGTCCCGTTCACAGCGTTCCATTGATTTAAATAAAAAACAGTCGGTCATCATGGACGTTGCAGCAGCAGCGTACATAGTTATAGATCATTTATTGCGTAATTCTATAAATGTTAACGTTGTCTCCTGTCCACATTCCATCTTGATACTAAAAAAGCAAATACTAATTCGAAACAAAAATAGCCGCTACACTGGTTAAAATTCAAGTAAATATGCAAAACGTTCTGATGATACGCGGTCCCGTCCAGACTTGGCGAACCAAGCGGCGTAGCATCCCTTTGATGCGACGCCAAAAGACCGTCAAGACATGGAACGCAGTGATGACACGCGGTAAACGCGGCGATGTCACGCGTTGCGGTTACGGAGTACCGTCCAGACTATACGCGACAAGGTTCGCGGCGGTGTCACGATACGTGGCCTTGTCACAGGTCTGGATGCACCTTTATAGAAACATTTTACCTAGACGTCATGAGCAGCGACATTTTTCCTGGACCTAGGCTGTTGCTTCATTTCATCTGTCTTGTACCTTGAACTTGATATATTTATTTCAACATTACAACTTGTAAATCACATTTCCTAGCGTAAGTATGCCTAGTTCTACTAACTGTGGTTACGCCTGTCGTAGTTCCTTCTACAACGTGGCCCACAGATGGGGCACCCTTAGTGGGTTGCTCTTATACCTATCTTACATACTAGGGGTTGTGGTACTGAAGGCAGCTTAAACTTTCCCTGGGAATACCCTTCAAAGTCGCTATAGGGGTTAGTTGGCCGAAGCTTTATGGGCATAGCAGTACTTTTTGCGAGTATATACAATATTTACAGGAGATTATGCAAGGAAAAACATAAGAAAAGCCTTGCTTCAATACTCTCGAGGAGTAGGAGTACAGAATGCTAAAATGACGCCACAATATGTACATCATAGACTAAGAATAAAGTGCTATATACAATATATACAAAGTTTAGGAGACTTAATGATAAGTCTGCTCCGGTGTACTGTAACAGCATTAAGCGCAATGGTCGAGTCCCGCGGGTCAAGCTGCGGAGACACGGATGCTTCGGTGGCTAATAGTCATGTAAGTTAAATCGGTTGCTGCTGCGTATTTATAAGACGAGCAGGTCCCTTAACAAGCCCCGCCCCCGTGTCTTGTCTTGTACCTAAATGTATCCCTAGTTGTACGGAAATAAGCCTAGGTCGAACCATTTTCCGTTTAAAAATACTAATTGAGATTTCAAATTTAATGGAGTACACAATTTAAGGGAATATTTTTATACCAATTCAGTGGTGAACCCCAGTATGTTTAGGTAATTTCTGTTACGATCCAGTTATTTAAGAGTTCATAAGACAATAAGTTATGACATAATAAGAAGGAAAGTATTCAGCATTATTAACACTTATCCCAGTGTTATTTATTTTATATCTGACTCTCCCTCAAATTTTAATTCAATCTGGCAAGATGGTAAGATAAATTCTACACTCCCTATTAAATGAAATACAGAATGGCATCACTAGCCCTGAGTTGTAATGACAGTTTATCAAAATATCAAGAATATACCTCAGGTATGTTTTGATAAATTCAGGTACCCTAATCATTATACTACGGGAGACCACGACCAAAACCCTTGATTATCGCCATCCGTTTAAAGCCATAAAAAATAGATAAAACACACTAAACCATGAATTATTGCCTTATCAACTAGTGGCCGGAACCGGTGCGTTTTAATGTGGCGCCGTTTCTGCTTTGCAAAAAATTAAGATGACAAAAAATTTTCGCGGTTCGTCTGGTTATTGGATAAATCAATTAATATAAGTTCATATTATAATAAAAAAAATTATATCAGACATCTGCGGTGTTGCACCTTTGTAATATGATAACCGGAAGTTGTATACACATGGGATCTTATACATTTATCGATATCCGATTGAAATATTTTGTAACATACTTGTTTGAGTGACTTTATTACGAAAATAATGTTTTCAGACACTTTCAAGGGTGCGAAAGCAAAAAAATAGTATTTAGTAAAATTTTCACTTGCGCGCAAACGCCAATCAGTCACCTGTTTATTTTGCAGTTCGACAACGAGATAACATTGTCGTTTGGCATTGTAGTGTATAAACATTGCTTTTGGTGTCAAATATTAAAGTCATTAAACAAAATTTTCAATATTTCCTGAAAGTTTTTCTGATTAGCAGCGTGCACAGGTTAATGTATCTGATTTAAGCATTTTTGTGATGCAGAATCGTCTTTCTACCGTATATACCTGATTTCAGACAAATAGTGATAGTTGCACCTTCCCAAAAATTTTTACATATTGTGTGTTAATAGCAGTTGCATTAAGTATATGATTTTTTTCTACTTCTTTATTACCTAGCAACGTATAGGAAAAATAAATTTCAGTATAATCGAAAATTTCTTCATTGACATTCTTCAATTAATAATAGCTATTATTATTATTAGTATTCTAACCCATAATGGTGTAATAAAAGTACTTATTGTATTGTACAATAGGCGCGAGAAAGAGGAAGCTATGAAGAAAAGTGAAATACGAAAGTACTCGGGAAGCGAGAGATCGGACGGTGGCGACTTGAAGAAAATTACTTTTCTACATTTAATTCTATTTTTCCATTACCATTTGAGCACCCATGTATTCTAAATACTTAAGGCAAACTTTTTGCAAGAACAAAACGTTTTGATTTGAGCCTTCATTTCGGAGAGAATGCGAGGTGAATACAAAAATTAGTATATTTCAATCAGATTTTGCCCAGGTTCGAAGGGAGATATTTCAATTTTTTTGTTTATTTTGTCGTAAGGGCCAATGTAATCTGCATATTTCAAGCAATGATAAAAAATATAATTCGTACAAAAATGTAGATGAATTATATATGAAAACATTCATAATTTAATATCCTACACGTTCATATAATAATCTCGATTTTTAGGTATACTGCATACTGAATTAATATAATAAAGCGTTCATTCTGTGAAAATTTCAGCTTATAACCCCGAGGTGCCCACAAACATCATTAGATGGCTGTTTCAGTTTTTTTTTTATAAAAGTACAGGGAAAGTAAAAAAATCGCCTTGTCTATAGAGTTTTTACGGTCTGAATTGATAACAACTTTAAAATTAATTAAGGGCAAAAACACCACACATAATGTCTGAAAATACCAGTTTACGAATCAAAATAATAAAATTACCAAAGCCACAAAGAAGTTTGCTGATAGCGATTGTCGAAAAATCTTGGTCGTGGCCTCCCGAATTATTATGTATTACAGCTAAACTATTACAGCTCTTAATACATCTTCTCTCATGACCGACGACTGACGAATTTCGAGCAGAGCTTCCTTTTACATCGTGCGGCACTTTTCCGAGCTGGAGATGGAAAAAGATACCGGTTTCTACGAAGCAATGATTTTTTCTTAACAATTTATTTACGTTCCATGGGCCTCTGGTACTCAGAGACACTTTTCGCGAGTTGATCAATACGGATTAACCATTTGGGCAGCGTAACATTCGTGAAGATACATTTTTACAAATTTGGAGTTCCCATATCTTTGGGCAGCGTAACGTGCTATCGCGCGTGATGAATCTTTTTTGACTATATCTTTCCCAAATATTTTTAGCTTTTTAAACCATCTTTCAAGGTTCGCTTTTTGTTCGAAAAATCTGGAATCAGCACGTGCCCAGTTATTAAAAGAACACTTAAAATTCCCACGTCGCGAAAAAAATTAATGTGGCAGTTAGCATTTTAACATATTTTGTAAATTCCAATCTCGGTTTTAGTACCGATTTTTTCCAAATTAGAATAATTACAATTGGTTACTTCAGCTTACATGGTTCTTGCATTCCAATCCCTGGTCTTTTAATAGCTGAATATTTTGAATAGAATTGAATTATATTCCAACATTAGATATATTATTTTCGTAATGACATATGAAAGGGGCTATTGTTGCACAGTTTCCTGAATTTTCCATAGGCATAACTTTAGACGCGGTTCGGGCATTATTGCTTGAAACTTGATTTTCAATTTAATTTTTAAACCTAGTGCACCTAAAATTAGTTTTGAATCAATTTACAAGAATTATGAAATAGCTTCTTGAAACAATTTAACCAGAATCAGTTACTAAATCCGGTTCATTACAATTTTCACAAATATCAAAAAGAGAAGGTATTTTTTTAGGACATCCTGTATAATTAAATATTAGGTACAGCTATTTGAACCTAAATTCTGTACAACTATAATCGGTAGAAGGTTATATTATACTATATTTGTACCTACGATTCAAAGTAAGTGTTTGCTTACAATTCGGCTTTACCAATAAAGTTTCAACCTAATATTTTAGCGCAACCTGTATATTGACAAGTTTAACGCAAAGGTAAACATATCAAAATTTCAGGAATATCCATTGGTCCTCGAACACCCATCAAAGGTGTGTGGAGCCATTTATCTCATCTATCTAAAAAATAAGATTTTTCTAAAGAAAAGGCTACTATTTTCTTTGTTTATTTATATTTCTTCATTATTTTTACTAAATTTTCATTTAATCATCGCTATTTATATTTCATAATTGGTCATATTTTAATTGAGAACAGTTTGGAAGCCTGTATCTTGATGAAATTGCAAAGCCTGAAAACTTAGTTTTCAGGCTTTGCATAACGTTTGTTTAATATATATGCTACATCAGGTGCTACATTTAAAGTTATAGTATTTGAAGACATGTTATTGATGGCAATGGTGATATTCCGCTAGAGTATCTTTGTTTTTTTTTACAGCAGTAATTTTTTCCGAACTTATTTTTTTATCGGCAGGTGCATATCTCAACTTTTTATAATAAATAATATAACTTCTTTCTGATTATCGTTTTTTTTTATATACTTGTAATAGCTGACGTCACATAAATGATGATAATTAGTTTTAATATTTGAATTTAGGTAGTTTAGAGATGATTTGCGAAAGTATATACCTGCCGGAACTCTATACACGGTTACACCGATCAAAATAATACATATTATTCGAAATCAGCAGCTCAACAACTTAGCCAGACTTTACCAAACATTAATATAAAATATTCTAAACATTTTAATTTGCTTCTAGAATGCGAGAAGAAGACTGAAAAGATCATTGCCAACTCAACGCCGGAAAACCTGCAACCCTTCAAAGATAAAATGGAGACGTTTCTCGAAAAATCTCATACGCAACATGAGACAGAGTGTGAGAATCTCGAAGAGTGTCACAAACTCTTTATTGCTACTATGAAAGTGTACCTGTTCAAGCCAAAAAGTGGGACATTGGAAGCTTTTGCCCCTTCTGCTTTTTTCGAGCTTTGGTTGCCATTCTGTGTGGATTTTAAAGATATTTATAAGAAGGAGATTATTAGGATACAAATGGAAAAGTAAGTACTCCAAAAGTTCCTTTGTAATTAATTATACGGTTTCCAATATCCCGTCAATAACTGGCAAATGAAGTTTGTTGAATTGTTGGTAATTTCAATGTATTTTTAACTCAAAATTAGATAGTACATTTTTTAATTAAGAAATTTCAGAGGGTGCGTTTCAGTTTTTTTTTTTTGAACAGGTTCGAAATGAGAAGAACTGGATATGTTGACTCAAGAGATAAATAATCGTACCTGTTTTTCCATAACTTCAGTATTTTAAATCGTTAAGTAAAATTATTATTTTATGGGGTAACATATTGTAAGTGATACGTCCAACGCGTCAGAAGAAGATTGCTAATGCCCAAAGGGTAAAGAATAATATCTCTTTTTTATGAACATTGCTTCTATCAATCTGCAAACTTGGAACAGGGTATAAATAAACTAATGCATTTAATTATTATAAGGAATTATAGAAATCTACTGATCATGCCGAATAAGTGTACAGGGTGGCCAAATAAGCGTGCAAGGTACTGTATCCCGGAAACTATTAATTGTAGAGACTTGCAGTAAAAAAAATTATAACTAAAGTAGCCAAAAAAAATCCTGGAAATTATTTTCAGGTTTCGCAGATGGCCGCTAGGGAGCCTAACCGCCATATTAAATTAAAAGAAGTGGTGTTTTTCGGAATTTCGCCTTATTAAGATAACAAAAAATTACAAGCATATTCAAGCTGAGATAAATTCGAGTTTTTTTTGTTAAACACTTTTTGCCCTATCTCTAAAAGTAAACTAATGGGGGGTGTTCAAATGTTTTTGTAATTAAACATCTGTAATTGCAAAACGGCTGAACGGATTTCAACCGACTTGGTGTTGTTGAAAAGAGCTTTTCTTGGGCAACAAAACATACTTTATTTGTGGTGATTGTAATTTGCTACGTCGTCACTAGAGGGCATTTTTCGATATTACGAGAGAAATTGGGAAATTTAAAAAAAAATTAAATCTATGGTATCATGGTGTTAGTTTTTTTTTTCATGAAAAAATATCAAAAGTATGCCCAAACAAGCTATTGAAGACCACGCCGCGATATCTTGTTCCTAGCCTAAAATAACGGCAGCAGAAAATTGTGCTTGAAAAGCAGTGAATGTCGAATTCGATAACTTTTTTGAAAACGGACCTTCATATTTTTACGAAATTCTCTTTTTTATGTAAATCGTGGCTCCGAAAAAAGTTTTTTTAATGCCACCTTAGATGCTTAAATAGCTGTCCATCACGTTCTATGCTTTGAGCCTCTCTTGCGTGGAATAAAAACTACAGCTTCAACTTCGGCTCTGGTAGGTTGCGAATTGCATTTCGAATCCTGTATTCCATGCCTTTTCCATTGCCTAGTTGTAGGTTGAGTTTGAAATACGATGTCCTTTAACTGCCCCCATAAATAGAAATCTAAACAGAAGTCTGGGGATCTGGGTGGCCATGGAAATAGGCTTCCTCCTCCAATTCATCGCTGTATAAATACTGCCTTTAAAGGTTCTCGCGCATGTATAGCAAAATGTGTTGGACAACCGACTGATTGGAAGAACAAATTTTGCCATATTTTAAGTGGCACATTTTCTAACAAAATCTGTAATTGGGTGAACAAAAAATCTAGAAACATGTTGCCATTTAGTGGTCGATCAATGAAATATGGTCCAATTATGTTGCCTCCCAGAATGCCACACCACACAATGACATTAAGACTCCAACGTCCTTGATGATGAACTTCGCGCAACCAATGAGGATTTTCCGCCGAATAATAATGCATGTTATGCGTATTGATTTTACCATCACTGTTGAAAGTTGCTTCATCCGTCCAAAGAACTTGAGACAAAAATTGTCTATTTTCATTTATCCCGCCTAACATCCAGAAACAATAATCCAACCTACGATGAAAATCTTGTTGATTCAAGGCCTGATGTAATACTAAATGATATGGGTGTAATCTAAAAATAAAAAAAATACATTGTGGGGCATTCAAAGGAACATATTTTCTAGCGTCATTAGAACTTACCTATGATTCTTCAAAATATTTTGAACAATAGTACATGATATGCCCAAGGCGAGAGACAATGCTCTAGTACTGGCATGGGGATTAAATTCAATATGTGTCAAAACGTTAATGATATTTTCCTCGGTTTTTCCATTTTTCTGTCTTCGGAACATAGGCCGAAAGCTACCAGTGGTACGTAAACGCTGCACTAAGCAGGTAAAAATTCTCGCTGAGCTATTGCCGCATTTTGAAGACATTCGAAATAAACAGCAATCATGTCAATAGCTTCATCCTTTGTAAAAGACATTTTTAAAACCTGACTTGCGCAACTAACATAAACTATCATCTAAATAAAATTTGACGTTTCTTTTCAATATTGTTATTAAGCATTTCGTTTATCTTCCAGGTCCTGCTACTTATTATATACATACCTACTCGTACCTATATTATAGTTAATATGCGCTTAAGCATAAATATTGTGCCTTTTTTATTAAAAGTTACAACCTAAAATTGCTATATTGATGACGATTTAAGCTATTTACATTTTTTATGGTTACTAGTTTTGAAATATAAATTTAAATTACCCATAAAAAACAACCAAAAAACTTTGGAGAAACATCTAAAAAAACTGATTTTATAGTAAAATTTTCTTTTGTCGATATTTTAGGTTAGGAACAAGATATCGAGGCGTCGCTTTCACTAGCTTGTTTGGGAATCATTTTGCTAATTTTTCATGAAAAAAAAATTAGTACCAATAGATTTATTTTTTTTTAGAAATTTCGCAATTTCTGTCGTAATATCGATAAATGCCCTCTAGTGCTGACATAGCAAATTACAATCACCACAAATAAGGTAGGTTTTGTTGCCCAAGAAAAGCTCTTTTCAATTACACCAAGTTTTGAAGTTACAGATGTTTATTTTCAAAAACATTTGAACACCGCCATCAGTTTATTTTTAGAGATAGAGCAAATAGTAACAAAAAAAACTTGAATTTATTTCAGCTTGAAAAGGCTTGTATTTTTTTTGTTATCTTAATAAGGTGAAATTCCGAAAAACACCACTTTTTTAATTGAGGATGGCAGTCACGCCACCTAGCGGCCATCTGCAAAACCTGAAAATAATTTCCAGGATTTTTTTGGCTACTTTATAATTTTTTTTACCTCAAGTCTCTATTTGGCCACCCTGTACAATTACTACTAAATGTTCAGAAAATGTAGAAGGTGTCGTTGGCTACCATTTGCGTTCCTGTAATAATGGGTTCTCTATTTTGGTGGAATAATATATGGAAATATAATATATAAGTACTATCCTGGAATTTTGACCAGCTTTAAGAAAATTCCGTTAAATATATAGGTACTTATTAATATTTACCAACAGGATTTTATTATTTATAGGGCACAAGAATTAAAACGTAAGGAATATCACAAAGCCAACTCAATAAAGGAAAGAGAAAACGGACTCAAGGCAAAATTTAAGAAAGCCAAAGCGAGATTAAGCGATACAAAAAAAGCGCAGGAAGGATGTCACGATACCTTGTAATATTTGTTATATATCTAGTACTTATCCCCATTGTTTAAATTTTAATTCGTCTAGTACGCGTCAATCAGTTTTAAAACTATATAGCGGCTTAAAACATCTAAATTAATGCACCACAAGTCGAAACTCAAACTAATAATATAACCATAATATTGTGGCTAAACAACTAATTTAATCAAAACTCTAATCACCAGCAGAAATAAGTGAAGCATTGTTTCAATAATATAAAAAATATGTTTACTTGTGTTGGTTGAATAAAATTCAAGAGGCAGAGCTGAGTGGTCTTGGATAATAGTACACTTCATGTATTAATTATCGGCTTTCTGAATTTTTCGGAAATTACGATACAATTTATTCACAAAAACTACATCAAAATAGCATAAATCGCCAAATATGCGTACGGGCGCAAAACGCAATCAATGCAAATTTCCTCCCCAGAATTGCACAATAAATAAGTGATAAAACCAACATGCAATTTTTCAATTTTCATATTTATGATTTCTGATACTTTGTTACTTAACTAACTATTGTTTTTCTATATTTTACTCGAAATGAACGTCTAGAACTAATTGATTTCGAAACATTGACTGATGAGAAATATGCTCTATTTATAGTATATATTATAGTATATAGTATAGTATATAGAAATATGCTCTAGGTTATAGTATTCAATCCCAGTTTTCAGATAATATCTGCACCTATCCAAATTGTCCAAACGCTCGATTTTCATTTGTTACGTATCTCCTAAACTAATAACTTTACAAA
>MU182430.1:237483-303085 GCA_016904865.1 Pissodes strobi | reverse complement strand
TTTGTAAAGTTATTAGTTTAGGAGATACGTAACAAATGAAAATCGAGTTTTGGACAATTTGGATAGGTGCAGAGATTATCTGAAAGCTCGATTTGAATACTATAACCTGTCACAATGCAATAGAGCATATTTCTCATCAGTCAATGTATCGAAATCAATTGGTTCTAGACGTTCCTTTCGAGTACATTATAGAAAACAATAGTTAATTAAGTAGCAAAGTTACAGAAATCATAAACATGAAACATGAGGGCAATTTGAAAAATTGCATGTTGGTTTTATCACTTATCTTTTAGCAATTTTAATATATAGAGTCAAATTCTATAACTTCTCAGCATGAAACCTTTTCTAATCTAACATTTTCGAGAATCAATGCTTCACTGCAGATCTGTTGGGGCATTTGTTTAAAAGAGTTAACATTCAGGTTATTTTTAATTTGATATAAGTGTTTTTTTTAATATATTTTTTTGTTTGTTGATTTTAAAAGTATTATTATTCTGTTTGTATGATGTAATGTATATATTATTTCACTGATTTTTAGGATAAACTGTCAGGCAGTTTTAATAAAACAATGCTTAATTGCTAGGTGGATACAATTTTACTTGCCAGTTTGAGTTTAGAATTCTGCTGTATTTTTCATGTTGTTCGGTATTATACTTGCATGGAAAATTATCCGAATTTTAATGAGCTTTAGTTGCCCTCAAAAGAAACATTACAACGCATATTTGAAACAGTAATATTACTGCTATACAACAGCATAAGAAACGTGGGACTATATCTAAATGCTTTTTTTTCTATAAGAAGTTCTAATAATCACAACTTGGTATTAATTCACATTTTCGGCTATTTCGACTAAAGATAAGATCTTATAAATACTCTATCTACTATGACTTAAAGTTATTAATTAAAAGGTAATTCGAATTATGCTGGTACATACTTTTATATAAATATTGTACAACTAAGAAAACTATAGTCGAATTTTGGTGTTAAATTAAAACTTTTGTCGATAACCGACGACCAATGAATTAAATCTTAATAATTATTGATAATTTATAATAAAGCAATTAAAGTTCATCCATTATCTATTTGTCAACCGGAAAAAATAGTTAATGGGATGTACCGTTCATGGAGAAAATCTATCTATTAATATCCTCGAATAGAAAACAAATATCCTCAGTACTATGGTGAATGTAAAGTTTTTCATGTGCGAGGCGTGTATTTAAAAAAATTAAGGTTTTATTCGATCTTCGTTTTTAAATATTTAAAATAAAATGTATAATTTTAACACAAAATACCTCCCTCATTTGATAATAAATGTTTAAATGTTCAACATATGTGATCGGGTTTTAGGGATAGCATTCCATGTAAGTTAGTTACTATAGACTGTAGAAGAAACTAATGAAATATCTTTAGTATATTTGTAAATGTAATGGTTTCGTAAAAACATCTGGATCAGTCGTTTGTTAAAAATATAGCCAAACAGCGAATGCTAAAACTGACTTTGTACCCCAATTAGCTAGGCGAAACCCCAATTAAAGCTAACTGAAGCTATCTTGTTGTCTATAACCTCTTTGTTAAGGGTAAAAAGTATTGCACATTTTAATTCGAGTGAAATCTGTCATCAATGAAATGCCTTATACAAACTAATATAGAATCATTTTACAATTCGTAATATGCTAATTTGCAAATGTAAATAGTGTAAATCAATTGATTTATGGACACTGCGTAATGTGTGTAAGTAGAGTGTCCCAGAAATATGTTGCTTGGCAATCTCTTGAATCTATAAATTTGACTTGAAAATAACATTAGTTTATATATTTTTCCTGCGAGGCCTCTTTGAGGAGTTATGGGTCGCTAAATGGGATTGATTTTTACCCCCGTAGGTAGATATGATATGTAAATGTTTATACAAGTCCTATAACTCGTTCATTCTGAAGATCAGCAGGAACACACTAGTCTGAACATACATAGGCTTAAGTTTGAATAGCCGAAACATATATAAAAGGTATTTACCATTCAACTGGATTTGCCTTAAATACGATTCGTCTCATTAAAATATCTGTAGAAAATATAATTATTTGCGTCAAAATACCTGCCATAAATTTAAGACTATGTATGCTAAGACTGGTCTGTCTGTCTATGGAGGTAATAACATGATGTCAATGAGCCGGGAAAACCGGGGGAAAGACGGGAATCTCACATAGACGGAAGAAACCGGGCATTCGACGGGAAAATCAGGTTTAAACCCGGAATTTTGAGTGAGCAGAAAAGTGCTAATCATTTTCAACTATGCTCTCTGCACCACGCAATTGAATTCTGTCTCTAGTTCTTGTTCCATTTATGTATGAAGATCTATTATCTATTTTAAATAATTTAATGAGGCGTTTGGTTAGTGAAGAAATTTTTCGAAGCACTCCTATTTCTAATATAGATATTTTCAAAAAAGGTAATGGGATATTCTGTAATCTTAAAAGAGTCCAAGATATTGACCTAGGATATGCGACTAGAGCAGCTATCAAAAAATGCGCTGGACTGAAGGGTAGATCTTTTGCAAAAATGTCCGTTAGCATACAAGTTGGCAGCTGTACATCCTTAACCCCACCAAAAATTGGCAGCGATCCAAATAATGCAACTGATGTCTAAATCATTTGAAATTCTGCTAAATCTCAACAGATGACACCACATTGCAAGAAGTAGATAAAGCATTTAAAGACATTCTTACTGATCTGCGCATTTTAAACAAAATAATAAGAAATCGAAAATGGTGGTTTAAAAAAGGTGGTACAACTTTTTCTAACAATTGCTCACGGAAATCTGCAGAAAGGAGGTTTTCTGTAAATAGAGAGAGTTTGCTTGGAAATTTAAAAGAAGACTCACTTATAGGCCAAAGATTGTGAAATGTTTTTTTTTCTAATATTTGTTATAATATTTTGTTTTTATATTTGTTAAAAAAATCTAAAAGCACAAAAATAAAAATTCTGACAATCTGTTTCTTAGAACTCGAATACCTCACAGTTTATATTCATAAGACACCAAGGTGCTATTTGTGTCTATTAAACAAATACCAACATACCACTTCATAAATTTGTTGCAATGCTTCTAATCTAACAACAGACGTATCAAAACTATATATTGCATTTTCGATTTCGTTGAAGTCTTGACGTAGGCTTTGAGCTAAAATTCCAACACTCTGTGATCTCTTACTATCCAACAGCTTCACAACTTCTACTTTCGGTTTCTGTTCCTGCTTTTTTATGGCTGGAGTTAGGTTTAGAACCTAAAATTATTACATATCCTATGAAAAATATAAAGCTTTTATGGATAATTCTGAAAAAATAGGGCCTCGAAAAATAGTTAAACCATTCACATATTTTCAGACACAAAAAAGGATTTGCTAGAAATTACTTTGTTTAGTACTTTTGTTATATCTATCCAATGAATGTTATTAAAATATTGAAGAAGAAGGGGAAAAAAGTTTGAGGCTGAACAGCAGATGATAGATCCCCAGTGAGGGAATCCAAAATTCAGCGGAATGTCGATCTCACACAATAAACAGCAAGGTTTGATGGTATGGTTACAAACTATCTGTATACATTGATACGTATTTAGATCCGCGATATTTGGTAACATTCTTCAACGAAATTACAAGAGTACCTTCAGAAAATTGCCTCTACAAGAAGATCCTTTAACGTAGTGGAAACTGAATGCCAGTAAATATACTTTATTTACTCGTGCCGATTGCCCGTCAGTTTTTATCTGCTCCTCCGAGCAGTGTGCAAAGTGAGCAATTGTTTAGTGGAGCTGGCTTGATTTATGAGGAACACAAAACTTTTTTTTGCTACACTCCTTCTTGTTCTATGTACTGTGCGTTCAATTTATTTTGATAAAATTTTGATTCGCTGTAAAGTTTTTGTATTTAAAGATATCAAGGTAAACAAAAAAGCAAAATGTAGGGTTGGTAGCCAAGTTTTATTCTAAGTTAGATATATGTAAAACAAATCGCTAACAATTTTCTGGCATATAAATAAGCCTAATTTATTTTTTTTTTTAAATAGAAAACCCTGTATATTACTACATTTTTGGCGTGGCTTTAAAATCTAAACCGCACGAGAGCAAAGAAAACGATTTGCACTTTCTTACCTTAGGCTTTCATGAGCTATCGAATGACAGTAACTTTGAATTTAACCCGCGGATAAAATTGAACGGGACATTTAAACCTCCGGTTAAATTCAAAGTCATTGTCATTCGATAGCTTTTGAAAATCTAAGATAGAAATGTGCAAACCGTTTTCTTTGATTTAGTACAGTTTAGATTTTAAAGCCTGTCAAAAAGTCAAAATGCCTGACTTTCAACCGTCAATATTTCGTAAACAGCTAAAGCTAGGTATAGGATATTATACACGAAACGTGTTTACATTTCTCTAGAGAGTCCAAAAATGTAGTAATACACAGGGTGTTCCATTTAAATAAAATATAGAGTAGGCGTATATGTCAGAAAACTTAGAAAAAAACTTGGCTACTAACTCTACATTTTGCTTTTTTGTTTACCTTGATAGCTTTAAAAATAAAAAAGTTGCAGCGGATTAAAATGTTGTTAAAATTATTTGAACACACGGTACATAAATAAATGTTTCCAAATGTAACAGCAAAAGTGTACTAAATTCATAAAAATCCAACTGGAAAAATATGAAAACCGACCGGGTAAACCGAAAATTAGTCAGAAATCTGGTTTTAGATTTTTCCTTGACACCATGAATAATGAACTAAAACTTCTTTATAGAGCTGTTTGATGAACCCCTACTTATACTGCCTTTGTTTATGCTCCATTCACTCAGAGCCTAATGATAGAGTGAAATATGCATTCAAATACTTTTTATTTCTCCAATTCCGAACGCTTAACTTTTGTACCAATAGGATATTTGAACTTAAATTTTAAAAAGTATTTTTGTGGAAAGTCATGGAATCAAGAGTCCTACATTAACATCCCAAAACGTAATTTTTTTTCGGATGGTAACTCTATATGTTATATGTTACACACTGAGAGAAAACTCTATTAGCTGCTAATAGAAATAACCCCAAAAAAATATCTGCATTACATAGGCGCCAGAAAAGTGCCTTATTATGGCAAATAGAGTGTTCTTTTTGGAAACACATTTTAGCCGTTAGTAGATTTTTTTTAAATATTCGCTTTTTACTAGAATAAAGTAACTTTTTAAGGACTAAAACATTCCTTTTTAAAACCAATAATGGTAGTATTGCTATCGTTGCCAACTGTTTGATAGTGATGGCTAAATCGGAAGTAGGTATAGTTATGATATATATTTAGACTTATTACGTAGTTTTTCTGTAACAAAAGCTCTTTTTTTAATTATATCTAGGCATCTATTTGACTTTTTATTCTTTAGCGCCTACTGCTATTTTTTAGTTGCTAATTGAATATGTGGACACCTTTGAAGGTAAGTACGCCATTTTTTCACATAACCATTCGTTTTACTTGATGATTGTTCAGACTGTTTAGAGTATAGGATGTCTGATCATAGCTAATGTTTTGGCTTGGCCGGAGTGTATTAGGCAAAATGTATAGTATTTCTTACTGGTAGTGGTACTAACACAAACTAACCTAACTTAAAATAAATCTTTTTATTGACTATTATATTATATCAGACAATATAACAGTCATTAAAAAGGTGTATTTCAGGTTAGGTTAGTTTGTATTATCTTTATCTCACCCATACCAATAAGAAATACTATAATCCTGCCTAATGCATTCCCGCTAAGCCAAAACATTAAGCATAATCAGACGTCCTATGCTCTAAACAGTCTAAACAATTATTGTAAAGTAAAACGAACGGTTAAGAAATAAAATGGCGTACTTACCATCAAAGTTGTCCATAAATTCAGTTAAACCCCATTCAAAAAGTTTCACTATATGTAAGCACAACAAAGACTTGCATCCATGATGAAATTCACATAAATCCAATGCAAAGGGTATTTCAATCTTAAATCCAATAATCCAAATGAGGTACAAATGGAATGGAAAGGAGCGGCATCCAAACACCACAATGACCGCGTCATTCGAGCATCTAATGATGTTTGATGTCTCATGGTAGTTTGCAAACGTAATAGCCGTCCTGTACTACACTATCATGATACAAAGAAAACAAGATATGATATTGCGCACGTTGGGGCGGAGCCAAGATTCAGCGGGCACGTCATACGGTTAGATATTTCGCGAGCACATAACCTAAACGCCATTTGTTTTATGTTGTGTTGTGAGTTTATTCTCGAGTTTTATTGGATTTTTAATCAAATTATCTTTTAAAATGCGTTGTGCAGTAGCTGGGTGCCACACAGATTATCAATCTAAAAACTTTACCAGCGATTTAATGTTTTTTCGGTTTCCCAACGACGAAAATCTTAGCAAGAAATGGATCAATGCTTGCAAACGGGAAGACAAGGTTAATGTTAAAAATGCGCGTATATGTTCAAAACATTTTGATAAGGACTGTTACGAGAGGAACTTGAAATTTGAGCTTTTGAGATATTCAGCTAGAAATCGTCGGCTTCTCAAACTAGATGCATTACCAAATTTAAATTTACCCAAGAAAAAAATCGACAACAGAAAAGCAGGGATGATGGTTGAAATAAAAGAAATCGTACCAAATTTGTGAATAGTATGTGTGTGACATTAGAATAAACTATGGTGTGATGTGTGATTTGACTTTTGTAGCTTATTAATAATTTTTAAAATTAGTTTTGCTTGTTCTATCTCTTGAATCTAGTCAATCGATTGTACTTTCAATAGTTTATATAGGGTATTTGTATGCATAAGGTAGTCAAGATTAAAAAGGATCTTGAGTAGGTACTCTATTTTGCAGAACTTCAATTTTTTGAAAGCTAGTGTTACTGCAGGTGCCCTAGACTGGAATAAGGTATCGTAAGATTGAAAGATTGTAAGCATTATATATTTAGCCGAGTTAGTTAAAAAGTGTCACTTGTGAAATGCTCCAATAAAGGGGATAATTTTGCTTCTTATATGCTCAATGTGGGCATTCCAGTGAAGATTTTCATCAAGTACAAGTCTTAAGTATTTTGTGCGGCTTACATTTTCTACTTTTATTCCATTTAAGGATATGTTAACTGGCTTTATTAGTTTGTTTCTTTTTTGTTTAAATACTATGTATTATGTTTTAGCCAATTTAATCTTAAGGATATTTTGTAGTAACCATTGGCTATATTTAGCTAGGTGACTATTTACTCGATTAACCAGATTGTCAGAATTGTGGTCCGAATACAATAGAACAGTGTCGTCAGCAAATGTATAGTATTCGGCACCAAACCCAGATACTCGCAGACAAAGAACATAAAATGAGTACTGTTAAAGGTCCTAAAACGGATCCCTCGAGTACAGCACAGTTATAAGTTAAGATTAGACTTTCCTGCTGGTTACATATACATATCGCTCTCTGTTTAATAAGTAAGACCCAATCAAGGAGAGCACACATCATCTAAACCCCATTCTTTCCAACTTATTTAATAAAATAGTATAATTTTATTAACCACATCAAATGCCTTTTGCAAGTCAACAAAAATTGTTCCTATGATTTTACTGTTGTCTAAGTTGGTTGAAATATGGATAAGAAGATCTGCCACTGCACTCAGAGTGCTGCTATTTTTCAGAAACCCATATTGATATAAATCTTTCGAGGAAAGATATCGTTCGTTTTTTTAATACTGTTTCCATGATTTTATTACACTGATCATGGAGATGGGTCTATAGTTATTTTGTTGTGTTTTCGATCCTCACTTGTATATGTAATATATAAATAAATACAATTATTATTATACATATAAGTATTTTTAATGTACCCTTTTTAATGCAGCGATAATAAACACTATATGTGCTTTATTTATCTCCAATGTAAAAGATACAAAATTAGATAACCTTAGTTTACTTCATACACAAAACTATATTATCACCACAATACCAAAACGCATCTTGATTTAAAAAAAATTATTGGGTATCGTGGTAATCCTACTAATTTTGTGTAAGTATTATTGTGGTAAAGGTTCTAAACCCTAACAATTATTAATATTATTTCTTAATAAAGTGTTATTATTAATTTATATTCCACTAGGCTATTAAACTTCTCATGAAATGTATTTATTCTTTCTTAAATCAATATCAATGCATAACTTAATTTTGTCATCAGAGGCCGTACACAAATATTTCGTATATGAAAACATGTATATCACATCTTACCATATTCCATTCGTTAATACAATTTCATATTAAAAGGTCTTATCTAACGTAATAGCTAGAAAACGGAAAACAAGCCATCTAGACGAATTTGGAACAGCGATTTAGCATATCTTGTATTCTTTGTATCATGCTACACTATAAAATCCGTTTCTATGGAACCAAAATTTAAATTGGATACCTCTTGCTCTTTTAGCTAACAGATTCAAGGCAACAAGGATAGATATAATATAGTGATACTTACTAAAAAGGAACCTTTAATAAGTAAGGAACATGTTATTTTATTTTACTTTTTAGGGATTAACAGGTAGCTGATTAGCCGTTACAAAATTATTTTTTTTAAATATTGTATTCTTCTAAAATCATGCGATAGCAGGGCTATCAAATAGCCACAGAAAAATATTTTTTAATGAATAAAATAACATATCAAAAAAATATCCTCAATTGTCCTTAAATTTAAAAGTCTGTATTATAGTGGATACAAATATATTTTAATTAATAAAATGTTTTTATTTATAGCTATGAAAGTAAAAAAATGCTCTGTTTGCTAGATTTTCTTCAGTGCAGTAAAACTTTTGTTTATGCAAAATTTGGCAGTAGAGTTTTTTCCACATGTGTATCCATATTCTTGAACGAAATCTGAACGTTTCCAATGACAAAACGTTTAATTTTCCCAGTCGCATCTGAGAGCTCGTAACAGGTTCCATAATAATCATTCCGACGCAACTATATCAACATATTAAATGCCATCAAATTATGTGGTGTAATTCAAAAGTTATAAATAGAACAGTGGTTTCAAGCTCGGGCATTTAGGAACCCATATTATATTCTCACGGGGCTTTATACGAATAAAATAACCAATATTATTTTCATCCGAGTCCGGGAGAGAGTTACATATTTCTTGCACACACTATATACGAATCTGATCAATCTTGCATAGTGTAAAATATTTCGTAAATGTAAAAAGACATACCTATTTCGGGTATCTATTAAAAAGCTATTTTTTTTTCAAAAATCTCTAGTTTCATTATTTTCTTCTACGCTTAGATTCCAGATTGTATATTGTTTATATGTATGTGTTGAAAGTTTTCGGCATATTGTTAAGGTTTAAATATTATTTTATACGCGCACCTGAGTAGTTGCAGATTGTTTTATTACAGTATAAATAAAACCATAAGTTCCTCGTAAATATAGACATTTATTTACAAAAACTAAAACAAAGGTGCTTAAAAGTGTAATTTGTATATACAACCTTAAAACGAACTCCGACCTTACCAGCTAAATCTTATAATAATAATAATAATAGTCTTTTCTGTCATATTTACAACATTTAAATATACAAAAATAAAAGTACTAAATTAATAAATAAAACTCTTCATATCATATCAATTTGCGCATTTATACAGTTACTATAAAAAAATACAAAATTTTAAATAACTTTTTTTTCTTTTAAGCGTCTTTTAAAACGACTCATCTTGTTGCGGTTGTATATGCTGTGGTTCATACCTGAATATTGTTCAAAATAACTTTCTTAACAATATTTTACTATGAAAAATTGCGTTTATAGCGTTTTTCAAATCAAAAAACGGTTTAACTCCGTTATTTTTTTTATCCTAAAATGTAGTAATTTTACCGCTATAACTCTAACTTTAATAAAATTGTAAGTCGACGTCTGAATAGTTTAAATATTTTCTTCTCTGTATATGGTTTGTTATCATAAGGAACAGCATTTAGATCTATTTAAAAGACGATTAAAAGATTGTAATTCAGAATTGAGATCAGAAATGCAAAATATTACAAAACACGGTCTTCTGTATTTTCAAAAACGAAACTACATTATTAAAAATGCAGAAGAAAATTCACTAAGTACAAAATATAAATGTCAAATCGTGTGACAGCTTCCATGCGAGATTTGTGAAGTGTTTGGCACAATAATAAAAAAGCTATCCTCTAAAATTACAATAAGGGAGGCACAATAACTTATGGGTTGACAACACCTAACTTTCCGTCCAACAGAGTATTGGAATTCAAATTTAAAAAAAAATGTTGTCGAAAGTCATGATCGTTGCATCAATAACTAACTTCTAAATTGAGTATCTTCATTCCTAAGTGTAAGTAACATTAAAACTTAAAATAAATGTCGAATAATTAGAATATTCTGTTGGACCATAAAAAATATTCCACAATAGTTGTGTAAAATATATAATGAGTCCTAAATTTGAAGTGCCAGTAGCGCACAATTGCTACAAAGCTTACATCCTGATTTGATAAATTTTCTTTTGAAACACTATCAAATCAGTAATTGTTTTTCAGCATTGACAAAAGTAGTGATGCATCACACTTACCGAAAAATTCTTGGAAACAAATTTTCTTTCTGATAAAATTCATCTTTCATAAGGTGCGATACATGCACTGATATTTCAAAGGTGGTAATAAAATTACTTACTTTCTTACTTGGGCACATTTTCGTTCGCAATTTTCGGACCCTTGTATAGGAAAGAATGATATAATTCAGTCATAATACACTACCTGGAAAAATTTAAAACTTAAATCTAGAACCTATAAAAATATTTGTACAGTGACAAAATGAACAATTTTTTAATTAACATGAACTAAATAAGTACAACAATAAGTATTGCAATATAAATCACATTTTTTCATTTAAAAATTCGTCGTATATAAGTAATTTGGGCCGATATTTTTCTTAACGTCATAAAGAGATATTATTTACATACAGAGCATTCATAAAAGAAATAAATATGTTAAGACACACACAATTTTATTTGTTTCATGGATAATCCAAAATTAGCATATATAACCGATTAGATTTTCTTCAATTCAAAGCCATTAAACAACATCACTCATCAGCATTATATAGGTACGTGATTTAAATATAAAATCACTCTGGCGTCCTTCATAATCTTAATCACATAATCCAGAATTAAATCAATTACAGGCATGTAAATCGGAAGGCAAACAACTAAAAGTTGACCTACTTTCAAATCTATTTTGCGCTTCTTAAATAAACCTTTTAATTTAGATTCCTAGGAACAGCCACGATTTTTTCTAACGGAAAAACGTATTACCTTCTGAAAAATTTAGCTTAAATATCGCACAAACTAATTTTTAGCCTAAAAGATTAATAAAACCTCAATTAAATGAGAATAATTAACCGTTTGAAAATGTCTATACATTTTTGAAAAATGAAAATATCAAATTCAACGAATGCACAACTATAGTTGAAGTAGAGACTCACAAATGCACTGTTTGTAAATTTGCGTATACTTTTATATCTCGATTTAACATACAATATAATATACACATATAACGTGTACATTTAGCGTCAATTTTAAAAATGGGTTAGTTCAATTTTTTACAAAAATACACACAAAACACTGCTCTCAATAATTTTTTCTTGTCAGTAAACTATGGTAAAATGGAAAAATAAAAGTCTCGAGTATAAATTTGTCGGATTGTATTTTGATATGGCCTAAAGATGCTTATTCCAATTTGTGAAAGATGATTTTGTCTTGTTATGACCATGTCCCGAGCAAAGAAAATAAGTATTCGACTTCTAACCGGAAAGTGACAAAGAGAGAACTGGTCAGTCACAGTTTTGTGTTTATATGGAATAGTAGTGTTAACTTTTTGTTTTAAAAAAATTACGTCGTCGATAATTTTTTCGTTTACATAAATATGTTAATTATTTAACAGAATATACAAACAACCCTGTGAATTCTTGTTTCCATTTTAACACAGTTTATAATCTCTTGCATAATATACGCTGCAGGACTTGATGCTTACAGATTAATAAGAAAGTAATCTTGTTTTACACAATAATCTCGCGAATGACTCTACGTGTGCGTGAATTGGGAGTAGAGTAGCCGCTCTCTAGAGATTCTTCGTAGGCCAATGACATGTGTTGGGGCGGCGGTGGAGGTTTGTCGTCGTCAAGCTGTTCCATGAAAGGGTCTGGCAAACCGGGAGCATCCCTGTAAACTGCAGGGGACTCTAGGCGTTTTTTCGGCTTGTGAACCTGAAAATATTTAAACATATTTCAGTGTGTTATAAGTAAACAACAAATCTCAATAGTACCGATAATATTTTCATTGTTTTTTTTTGGTGGAAAATATTTTTCTGTTTTTATGTAGTTGCGTTTAAACTTTAACTAAAACATTTGAAGGGACCATCTGCGGTCGACGGAAGGCTCATTTCGGAGTATAGACAAGTTAAACTCCTTAGAGCGACACTTGGCTGATATGAGTACGCGGACATTACTAAGATTCGGTTTAAACAAATTATGGCTGAGCCCGAAGCAAATAGATAAAATATGTATCTATTTGCATCATGGAAGGAAAATATTTCATAACTCAACCCCAATCGATTTTGGTTGATGACCCCTCGTAAGAATTAAGGTAAGTAAAAATCTGGCCATTATGGATTTATTGCAAGTTGAACTTTAATAATAAATATAACTTGTGACTGTCAACGAGTTTTGAAAATGTTGCTATATACAACGTCACTCTGGCTTAATGGATAAAATGGACAACTATTAATTCTCCGTCTCTTATTTTATTGCCAATATTTATGGTAAAGTTTAATCTTACTTGTGCATAAGGATCCTGGGTTTGGGGAAAATGTGCGTAGTCGTCGTGTCCGCCATATTGATCATATTGAGAACCTCCATTTGCCGCCATTTTGAGTTGCCATAGAGAATCTTGTGAATCTACGCTTCCGTTGCCAGGTACAGTGGTAGTATAGCCAGCATCTGAAACAGACAGTCAGATAAATTAAATAAAATGAAGGTGGTCTGTTTTGAAGTGAATATTGTTACTTGGAGGAACTGGAATAAACTCGAGCTGATTGGCCACCCAAAAAGTCCAGACTTATATCATTTGAAAATATCTGTGATATATTAATATATAGATCAAAACGCAATTTCTTCACTGTTATCTATTCTAAGAGAATATATGTAATTTTCCGCGCATATTGCACATAATTAAAACATAAATATAAGCATCTGTTTTCAAAAGAGATATATCGGGATGATTGATAAAAGATAAGATTAAAAGAGGTGAAACTTAAAAATCAGGTATACTAAAACATACTAGTACACACACTGTAGAGTGTTTAGAAAATAGAGCTAAAACGCTAACTATTATAAAATAATAGGAAAACGATGGATATTTTATTTTGAGGAAACGGGAATACAGCTAGCTGATATGGTCATTGAATAAGTACTATTTAATTTTAAGAATCTTGCGTGTTCCGTTTTTTTCTGTCCAGAAGTGTATATATATTCGCATTTCAAAATATTTTCCTATCATACTACGCCGTTTTTAACAAATAACTAAAAATAAATCTGTTCCATTAGGGAACGCAGGATTATCATTTCATTAATCCTCTAGATAATAAAAATAATTTTTTTGCCTCCACTGCATTGTTTTAAATATCTACGCTAGATAAAGATTTTTTTTATACACGTGTACTTCTCCACAAAATCTCCTTACTTATCACTTAAGGAATTTGAATTTTTTAAAATGACTTTGGGCTTTAAATGGTCTGTATTATGCAGGAACGGAACAGAACTAATTTTTGAATCTTCAACCTAATTAAATATTTGCTAGTTTTCCTCAATATCACTGAAAGTATTGAATAGACTAAAAATAATACACAGTTTTCTAAAACTAAGATCTACACGACTTTAGCGAAAATTCCCCTATTTCTATTAATGTAGGAAAATATGTTTCATTTTTATCTTATTTAGGTGGAAATAAGATAAAAATGGACTCCACGTTATTTGTATGTCAATACATGAGACAGGAATATCCGTTTATGTTTCGGTATCTTAAAATGAATTTATGATATTTTCGTCGTATGAAATGCTATAATGCTGCTTTTTAGGTTTTATATTGACTTACCGAGATAGTTCCAATCATTCCTAGGTTCTCCATAATGACCATATCCATTCTGAGTGGCGGCATAGACAGCTTTCTGGTCATCCAAGGCCAGCTGTAGATCTAGTGCTTGGTTATCCAGACCCGGAGCATAGTACGGTGGGGGGGCCTGGTTCTGGAACAAAGGTGAATTGAGCTGTAAATAACAAAGTTATGGGTCAAGAAAAGTAGCTTATGTCTAAAAAATTATGCAGCGTAGGGTCAGGCAGAAGCATAGGCACCCAGAATAGCAGTAGTGAAAAAACCACCCAACTCGATATGTGGAACACAATAATTATTTTCTCTATCGCGATGTCGTGTGGTAATCTATTAATATTGGCGCATTCTTTCATTTCTTTTAGGGCGAGTAAAGTCATTAGATATTTAAATGTGTAGTGGCATCTAGGAACTGTTTTAATCTTACTTATAATCCAGTATTATAGTATTATTAGGGTATTATTGGGCTGGTATTCGTTCTATTGGTGTAAGGATGACTTGCTTTCAAAATAGATTAAATTATGGCAGATAGGTTAAGAGCTATGGCATACTTTGTTATGTTCCCGCTTTTGGCGATTTTTCACTATTGTTACCTGCTGCTTCTATTTTGACCTACAGGTACTTACAATTATTGGTCACTCCCTCTTTACAGTACCCATTTCCTTCTTATGGGTAAAACACGTTGAGAGCGTTAAAGAAAAATAGTATCAATTTAATATTTGCTTACATATTAAGTTATACAATTAATAATTCGGTAAATAATAAAAAAACCATAGCTATAAAAAAGGAAACAAAACAGGCATGCTCAAAGAATATCAAAACTTTATGCATGGTTCAACTAAGCTAATTTTTGAGCTATTGAAAAATTTAAATTAAAATTATGCACTTTTAACTTTAGATTAGTCAAAAACTAAACCTATTTCAAACAAATAGTCTCTTGCTTGTATTATTACGAGCTTCAATTCTCATGTATAAAATAAATATTCTCAAATATTTTTTATTTTTCAAGTAGTTTTTTTTCTCTATATGCTTACTTAAATCTTGGTTGTTTGTACATGCACGGATATTTATTAAGGACGAAATTCTTTGGCACATTCTAAAATGAAATTATTATCATGTATCAAATAGGCTAGGTGCATATTTGAAATTAGCAATGAAATGGCATATTGCGAATAAATATATTGAAAATAAAAAACCCATAAGAAGAAACTTAAAAATAATATCTACATTAACATTCAAAATAATACGCTTTTCACTTCTGTGAAAACCGAATTTAAAAATAGTGCTTACCTGTTGTCCATTTCCGTTGGCAGGTATAATGGTGGGCCTAACGGAATCCATTTCCAAATCTTTAGCCTGTTGAGCTTTCTTCCCATGCTGTGCCCTTCTGCATCTGCAGAACACTAGAAGAAGTCCTGCGCTGATCAGGAACAAAGCACATGTGACTATGATTGCGATTAATGTAGGCGTGGTTAGTGCAGAAGCTTCACGAAGAGAATTGGCATAACCAACTGGAAACATAATAAAAATGTGTTGAGTTTTCGAAATACAAACAATTTAGAAATCGATTTTATAGAATAATTTAAAGTGTCTAAGCAGATACAATATCTAAAATGGATTTTAAAAATACAATAACAAATCGTATTTATCACTTTATACTTTAAAAGAGTTACACATTGTTGGAAATAGAAAATTATATTATTTAGGAAGATTTCTTATTATTGTTTAAATCGTTTAGCTGGTAGCGAATCCTCGCAAAAAGAATCAAATCACGGTAATGGCAAGAACTAATTACAAACATTTGGTATCACTATCCACTTTTTAACAAGCGAATAGGACCAATGATAAAAATGCACCCCATGGAAATATCTTAATATACGATAACTGGGCTCTGATGCCAACCGGAAGCAAGTGTCTGAACAAAAATATATCAACAATTTGTACTTGTTTCTTATTTTACCTGGCTAACGAAATTGAACTTCACTTCGGCTTTGCAAATTTCGGTCTCTCAAACTAATGACAGTTCGGCAAAAATCGCTATTAATATTGAATGGAATTGCTCATCATATGAAGATCAATATTTTTAAATATATTATCTTTATTTAATTGTGATGTGTAAAGAAAGCATTAATTTTATTAATAGCCAAAAGTGCAACTGTAAAACTACAAACATTTAAAATAAACATCTTTCAAAAGAAGAAACAGTTTCCCTGATCTGTACATTAAGGATCAGGATTTTTTTATCTCTTTTAAAAATGTTTATTTCAAATATGGGTCGTTGTACAGTCTCTTTTTACAAAAGTAATCATTTCTTTACACATTAGGATTAAATACAGATAAATTATAAGAATATCGACTATAACATTACGGTCAGTGCTGGTCATTCAACAATCTAATGTTGCACCGTATAGTGTACCAATTTCTTTAAGAAAAAATACTACCTGGATAAAAATTGGCACATGAAGAAAACATACTTTTGATACGGCCAAGTTTTAGTTGAATAGTAAATGTACTGCACTACTATCTTTGAATTAGTAAAAACTGAGAAATCCAAAATTTATATTAGGTTTATATATATCAGATAAAGTTTTCCACGAAACTGATACCCAATGCCTGGGAAATATTGAGGTTTTAAATAAGTAACAAGATTTGCAGATACTACTTTTGATACGGCAAAATTTTAGTTGAAAAGTAAAGGAACCGCCAAAAGTGTAATAAGTAGTAACTTTGAATCTGTAAAAACTAATGCCCGGTTTCTGAAGTACCAGATATCTAGTGTATAAAGTTATGAAGCCTATGATTACTATGGTTACAATTGTATTAACAATCGTTGTCATACGAAATATTTGAAGAATAAAGTTATCCATACAATCGGAAACTGGGCATTTGAAACCTAAAATCTTTATTAGGTTTTTATATATCCTATAACGTGCTCCACGAAAAGAATCAAGAACACCGCGCTTGCGGGTGTAGGGCAATCGTAATTAGTTTCAATGTTGCCAGACTACTACGATAGGAGCGAATATTAGAATGCCCGAATATAAAGAATCTATGCGTCTCTTACATTACAATTCCTCCATTATTGCAAAAAATAGATAATTTAATTATTCAACTATCTAGTACTACTAGCTACTGCCCGTACACTTTCCTGAAATAATACTTTCCTCATAGAGCAGCTGAGACGATGTAACAGAAAGAAGAAGCAAAACAAACGACAAACGATTAGTTTGCCTATACTGGCTCCGGTAATTAGTGTTATTTTCTTGCAATTTTCTGAACTCGGAACGAATTATGTGCTTTTTTTAAGTGTGTGAAGCTTGTACCCAATATTTCGTTGTATATTTAGAAATATAATTTACATTGTTAAGTGTATTTTTAAATACCTAAAACCGTACATTTCGGATTTAAAGACCTGTGGCTTTTTCGCCAGTCGGCGGATTTGTTTACAGAACAGTTTATACGTGTTCGTAGTAAAGTATGTTTTTCTCTCGGTTTCGGCTCGTTTTGTGGTAAGATATTTAGTATAATTATGCCTCAAAAGTGTGGTATTCCTGGTTGTAATGGAAACTATAAAAAATGGGATTAAAGTTAATGTTTTCAGTTTTCCAAAGAGTTTAGTTAGTTCTAAGACCCTCTTGAAGATAGATTTGGTAAATACAGGCAAATGGTAGATGGTCGTTTTCATATTTCTGTGCGACAGTTTATATGAGACAGAGAAGAGACTTCTCAAACATAACTTTTGGGATTTGAAAAGAAGTCTGTCATATAGCTAGCGTTCTTTAAAATAAGTTAACTGTTTATAGTTTCATAAATATGAGTGTATGTATCCCCATATATGATTAAAATTGCAGGCCTTGTTATTAAGTGCGTATTGAACTAATACCCAATACCTGACAATATTAAGAATATTAAGATTCATTTGTAACAGTGTCTGCATTCCATTAGTTTCGTAAAAAATGTACATACATACATAAAAACCTAATTAATAAAGCATGTTGGATTCCTTAGTTTTGACTAATTCAATGTTAGTATTACACTTTTAGTACGACCTTTCATTCTCAGCAAAAAGTTGGCCCTATACAAAGTAGCTTCTCTTACTGTGCCGTCTTCTATTCAAATGATATGTTTCCTTAACGAAATTTGCACTAAAAGCTTCATGATAAACAAATCTCTCATCGATCGGAATATGACATATACTTGGTTTTAAAAGAAGAAAAGCTTCCGAACAAATAACAACATATTCCATATAGAGTGGATCGATACCCCAAGAAGACACTCCGAAATTATCTTCTTCTATAAAGATCAAAATGATCATGCGGAAAATATTCGCTATAAATCTAAGAAATGAATGACAAATTTCCTTGGTTCTATGACAGATGCATCTCTCGTGTCATTCTACTTCCATGTAGATACCATCTTAGAATTTAGCAAGATACGATTTTAGTTTGATGGTTTAGATTGATTGCATTCGATCTCCTAAGTATATTTACTATTAAGATTATTTTTCGAATACTTACACTCAGCTTCAACAAATTCACCACAGTGGTCAAGATGACTTCTTAGGCAAAGCTTCACGCGAACTCTTGGGCTGTATTCGTCCATACCGATAGGCTCGTCGACCAGGGACCGTCCTAAAGCGCCACCAAAACTCCTGGTCATCATTTTGTCTAAACTTCTCTCTTTCGATGTTGGTACTAATCCAGAAACCTGAAAATAATCAGTTTATTTAAGTATTTAAATTAGGTACCAATAAAATAAGCCTGTTTGAGGCCGCCTAACTTAAGGCAGTGGTTATGTAGATCTCAGACTTTACCTAATATATAGGAGGTAGATTCTAGTGATTCATGATCTTTATATTTTAGAGATAATGTAAATAACGGCTTTAAGATAGCGACAGAATTAATATGTTACATTCTTAAAATAGGAATTAACAGTACTTTAGAACAGCTAAATCTAATATACTACCAAATTTTGAAGCTGAATTAGGGTTAGAGTGTGACGAGTGTCACTAACTTTTTGTTATATTTCGCAGGAAAATAAAACCTTTAATTTTTTTGTTACTCAATATTTAACCACAGTGCTATTCCAATTCGTGCTATAACTAAGAGTAAGTTTTCACAAGTACCATACAACGCTGGTCAGCCTCCGAAAACGGTTGAACACAATGTCTGCATAACACATCTGGTGATAAATTATTGCCTAATTGAATCTCATTTATCGCTTACAACTTATTATAAGATAGTCATTTTAAAGGACAGTTACTTTCACTTTATAGCGTTTGTCATTCCCAAACATAATTCTTTAATTTCTGATATTTTAATCATAAACGTCTCTTATTTAAAGCCACTAACAATAACAGATAATACATAATTCATGTTTTTACTCGTTTATATACGAACCTACAAATGAATTTGAACCTAGATCATAAGTATTCGATGTAATTTTCCCATATTTCGGCGCATATGGGGAAATTATTTTAAAATATATGTTACATGTGATCTAAAACTTTACCCTAATTAGGAAGCGGTTGATATTAAAACGAAAGTCTTGACTTTATTTGCAGCAAGACTAAAGTTGATCTAATCAATTGCTATAATCTCACTATCTCTAGCCACGCGAAAGCCATGCAATTTTTTACATTTCGTTTGGAAAGCACTGATACTGGAGAGAATTTGACGCGAATTGAATATCGGCTAGATACATTTTTGTTTTTATTTATATATATTTATTTCAGAATTTTCAGTTTTCAGAAAATATAAACCCACATGAGTGTGGAGCACTGATATAATTAACAATAAATTAAAATTGAGACAGTTTTACATTTTTTTTTTTAAATTATCAAAACAATAGTATTGGCCACAAAAACCAATATCAACAGCACATAAATATTCAAAAATGACTAATACCACTAAGTAAGTCATTTTTCACTTATTACATCTTTAGCACGAAACTGTCTGTCAGGACCAACAAAAAAATCCTCCATAGAATAAAATACTCTACTTATTAGATATTTCTTGAAAACATTCTTTAGCTGAACTTTTGGTGACTTTCGAATCCATTGTGGAAACCTATTAAAAATCTTAATTATACAAAATTGTGCATTTCGGTATCCTTAAATAAAAATTAAAATAATGTTTTCCTTACCTGCAGTGGCATAGTATCTATAACTTGCCAAGCAGTCACGGGATGATTTTCATTGCTGATAGTTTCAACGATGGCCACCAACGGTAAGCAAGTTGCAGGAACATTAATTGATAGAGTATTTGTAGATCTATCATAGGCTACTCTGTGCGGAACTGGAATCCTATCTACTCTTGTCGTGGCGCGTATTTCTTGAGAGTTTTCGCCAATTCCTTTCGTATTCAGTGCTTTGACCTGTTAAATTCAACTGTTTAGTATGATCAAATATATTTACCTTACACATAATGAAAATTTACCAAACATAATTTCATTAAATGCAAACAATATATGACTAAAACTCTTTGCTTATGCATTATGTAGTTCTCTATTTATATTTCTTACAGAAACAGCCCGAATATGAATTATATATCAAAAAACATTACGGGTACTAGCGATGGTTTGGAAGTAGTACATTACTTCTCAATCGATGGTACTAGAATATACATTGTATCTAACAATTCGAAATCGTCGGACATTCAAATACAGAGTCAGTCGCATAATACGAGCCAGAGCAAATATAAGACTATAGATATAGATACATTATATCATGAGAAAAATTAAATTAACGTTTTTTATTTAAAATTGTTAGTGCATCTCCCGAATTGGCGAATTGCCAATGTGAATAGATCAACGAGAATTCAGAGCTCTTAGCCTAATATTTTAAATTGCAGTGAATATTTGAAAAAAAAACTAGCATTTATAATGAGTAGTCATAAGAAGAAATCCACATTTAGGTGTCATACCTTAAATAAATAGGTTTGGTGCTGATCCAAATGAGTAACATTACAAGGCATGTTTTGCTGACAGTCCACTTCGGCCCAGTCTGAATTTTTGGACACGGGTCCGCATCCTTCTACCATGACATCGTCCTCTCCAGGTACTTTCTTGAAGGATACGAAATATTTCGTATTGTAAACGCCTCCGTTAAAGCCCGGTTCCCACCCTAAAGTAACAAAGGTAGGACCAGTATAGAAAGCCGCTAGTTTGGTAGGTCTTTCTGGTGGGCCTTTGGGTTGTAAGCGAAGTTTGGTTTCAATTTTGCCTAGACTGTTGACCACCTTCAAAAGAAAGAACAATTATTAGTGAAAGACCGTTTAATAGTTTCTAGAATGAGAATATTGTCAATGACGCACAAAAAGTAACGAAAATACATAGCTTTAAATAATAGGTTGAACTGCCAGGTTCATTTTTCAAAAACTCAAAATAACAACTTTGTCCATCCAGTTGGATGGACATTAAAACTTTAAATATTATTAGTGTCCATCCAAATGAGTATATAAGAATGGGCTTAATTATGAATTTAAAGCAGCGCTATCTATTGTATGGGAGGGTAAAGTATGGTTCCTAATCCTAAAAGTCGTTTCTATAACTGAAAACCGGAAATGTTTTTTGGCATGTCGTGCCTACCCTGTAAATGGCCAAAATTAGCTTTGAATCTCAGCTAATTCTTGTTGTTTCTGTCCCACCAAATGGGTTGACACGACTTTCAGAGACAATAGACAACCCCGCCCTGCTACACCGTTGACACTATTGCGTCAATGTATGTGCAAATTATAAAAGATTATTAAATGGATACAAAAAGGCGTCGAGTGAGTATTGTAGATCGTGATAATCCGAAAAAGCCTTTAACTCATCATGAATTAGAAGATTTAGCATCGAACATCGGAAAAGTTTGGATGAAGAGCCGTTCCAGGATTCTGGGAGTGAGTACATATCTAGTCTTGAATCCCATAATTCCAGTGATTGCAATCAAGAAGTAACTACTAAGAATAATAACAGTGATGGAAATGAAAATGACTCTTCTAAAGGCAGTGAGACGAATGAAAATGTTGATTGATAATATAGACAATGATATAATGTGGAGTGACTGCAAGAATGCACAACCTGCATTTCCCTTTACAGGTAAAGAAAACAATAATGGTTCATTTGATGAAAAAAAAAATGCAAAATCCATCACTATTATCAACCTTTTAGATCTGTTGACATACTTGAGTTAACCGTTAGAGAAATAAATAAAAATACACAGAAGTTTTTGAAAAATAATATTATAAGAAGAAGGAAGATATAGAAAATAGATAGAAACGGAAACTAAAGCTCTTTTGGGTCTCAGAATATGGTTGGGTCTGGTGCATATGCCATCTCTGGAGTCATACTGGTCTGACAGAAAAACTATATAAAACTGAGATGTCCTCCTTTATGACCCGAAATCGTTTTCAACTACTACTACGATTTTGATACTTCCATGAAGATGTTGCTGGAAATAGACTTTGTAAAATACGGCCACTGCTTGTTCGTGTATAAGAAAAGTTACAGATAGTTTAAATACCAGATCGGAACTTAGTAATTGATGAACCAATGGTACCTTTTACTGGTAGGTTAAATTTTAAGCAATATAGACCTGGTAAATCACACATGTATGATGTGAAACTTTTTAACTTTGTGATCAAGTTGAATATACTTACTTGGTCATACCATACACTTGAGGAAAAAATTAACAAGACATCAATCATGGAAACCTTGCCACGAGTATTGTTATGTTCCTGATGAGCACATCTAGGCCATGGAAGAATTTTATGCACCGACAATTTCTATACGTCTCATAAATTAGTTGATTGTTCAAAAGACACTTTTTTGTAGGCACTTACCGCAAAAACTTAAAGGATTTCCCAAAGAGGTTATGGCTGCTAAGTTAAAACCTGGAGAAGGTAATAGCGCTAAAGTGGAGAGACAAACGGGATGTTTATTGCGTGTCTGTAACATTTTTGGCTAATATGGAACTAACGGGAAAAATTGGAAAGGATGAAGATGTGGTAAAGCCAGAAATGATCATCCAGAGGTGGGTCAATGCGGTATAACTAGAAGTTAGTTTGCATTTTGCTTATTCCATATTTTTTGTTTTACAATAAATTTTGTATTTCAGGTTCCCAAGAAAAATCAATATTGTTACCAAAAGCTTTCAGCCTCCCAGGGAAGAAAAGAAGCAACAAAGGTTTATACTTTTTGTAACATATGCCGGTATAAGCATTTTTTATGTTTTGAAAATATTCACAAATCTAGGAAATAGAGGTACTTGTATTTTACAGCCTTAAGAAAACACTTTTAAACTATTTGTAACTTAACTGATGACTGTTCTAAAAATGTTCATTAGTAAATAATTGTCAGTTTTTACTTATTGATATAACAAATTTGTGTACCCACTTGTGTTAGTCTGGGGGGTTGCATTTGCAACGTATTAAAAATTTACGCTGTCCACCTAAGATGGTATCCAGATTTTATTCTTTTATTATATTGCTTGTAGTCCTAGAAACCCAAAGATATTTATAAAATTATTTTACAATACCGAATAATAAAGTTATTGGTCTGGCTGCTAGGAGTGAGTAACATTTTTTTCCTTGGCATCAGTGGTCAGACATTAAGTCTACCCAATCGGATGGACACGGCGGTCAACCTGATAAATATCAACTTGTGAATGAAAGATAGTATATGCCATAAGTAAATGAACACCAAGTAAACGTTAGTAGATTTTGATTAATTTTTCGCGAAAGACGTATTTCATTTGTGAAGAAAGGATAAATATTTCAACAAGATAATATTGCAATAACTAAAATGGGTCGGTTATTCTCCTTTCACAGCCCTATCCAGATTCTAGAGGACTGGGTATACTGAAAATATCCGAATGAAGATAGAATTTTTTGATATGCAGATCTCATAGAAAAACTCTCCCCATTTTCACCAAGCTTTAAGCCGAAGAGAACGATAATCTTTTCTGATCATTTTATATCCATGTTCGCCAACATAGTGTATTTTGCTAAAATTCTCATAATTTCTCTGTGCGAATGAAATATATCGTTCTCGAAAATGTATTCGAAATTTACCCACGTTTACTGGGCATCAAATTTAAATATGGCGATTAGATATATATTAACTATTTTGATTTTTTTTGGAGAGAAAATAATGTACTGGATGTCACATTATTTAATCTTCCCTCTATGCACAGAAATATTTCCCTGAAGTGTGATCATTAAAGCTTTGCAGCAAAAATGACTAAAATGCAAGCAATTTCGAGTTTTAAACATATAATAAATAATGGCCGTAACAACAATTTCGGGAATTAATCCTAAGTTTAAATTTAGATTAGATTAGATTAGATTTTAAAACGACCTTAACAAGTTGTCAAGTTATGAAACACATTGATAATTTGTTTAATGGGGGTGCAAAAAATGTGATATTTAAGCAGATAATATCAAACTAAAAGTATTATGATTTTAATAATCAACATTTTGCCTTAACTCCCTTCTGCAATTATATTACAAGCCTTCGGAACTGACACACAGATACTAAGTAGCATAATAAGAATTATAAGCTGATAGTTAATAACATAAGGATCAGCTTGGACTTTTTTTTATATCACTCTACAATGATGATACTGATTAATTAAATAGAATGAAACAAATCATGTAATGGCTTACCTGACAATTGTAATCTCCATAATCGTGCTTCTTGATATGGGAAACTCTTAAGACACTAGTGTAAATATCGTCTTCTTCTGCAGTAGTTTGAATAACGTAAGGACCTTCGGACGACGAGTGAAATGGGTTAATATTGTTTCCATAGGACCATTTAAATTCAGGTTTAGGATAGGCTTGAACTTTGCATATCACTTCTGCAGTTTCCGAGATATCATAAGCGACTTTGTTATACTGATGTAGGACAATTGGTTCATCTAAAAATTTATAAAATTTTATGACCGAATAAATTAATTTTATCACAATAAATTAGTGCAGCCTCTCTAGGATTTGATATATCTTGTGACTTTGGGAATGATTTGCTCTCGTGATTTCAACAATTGCTTATTCATATAAAGAGAGTAAATGCATACATACATGTTCAAGAAAAAACAAGATGTAATTTTCATTTGTTTAATAGTTAACAGGGAAAACTCTAATAGCTGATAAATATGCAGTCATGATCGCAGACAGCATTATTTATGAGCTTAAACGCGAGCTGTAATGACGAAGTATGATATCAATATTAACTCGCAGAAATCACCATTACAATTGCGTCCAAGTGAGATAATTTATATGGTACATTCGCGATGTGATGGTACCGACTGATGCTTCGGAATAATTTCATGAAGGTGAAAATCAAACTTCGTAGTTACTAGATGGATAGAAGACGAGCCAGATATTAAGGTAAGAAGTACTTGTCAACTAGCTACGGTAAACATTACGTAAATCTTAAAAAAAACACACACAGAAAACAATTCTAAAATTAGTTTGTATTTACTTGCCTATTTTATTCAGAAGGGAAGGTGAATATCGCGAAAGTGGCCAAGCCAATGGTAAATTAGTAAAAGGAATCAATCTTCACAGAAAATAAATATTATAAAGCATGTTAAACAGGTTTCCAGCCGCAATATAGAAGTCAACGTAAGAAATCAGAGCACAATCCATCTTAAACCATTCTTAAAAGAATAAGGAAAGCTAGCTTGAATTCAAGAAAGCCAGAATATTGAGTGTGCTATCGATTGAATATTATAGGTTTGTAGTTATGGATATTTAAACGAATTACTTAATTTACAATATCTAGTTAAGAAGAAGAAGCGTCAATTGATTGATTGATTGATAGATTGTTTAAGTTATTGAAGATCTCTATAATGAAATGTGATTATAAAGAGTCAATTCTATTATTAAAGAAATACTTTAAATTCGTTTTTTGTCGCTTGTACCCTACATACCATTCATAAGAAATTATCTTATTGAGCAGTCGAGTATCAAAAATTTACCTGTACTTTCTCGCTGATATTTAGTTACCTATTTACTATCACCCAATGCTTCCGGTTTCTCTTGACTTAATTATATTATAAATGAAAAAGACGACATTAATGCTGTAAGAAGGAAAAAAAGTTCATTAGGTGGACATAATATGTTTTTTACTGTTGTGGGGGATTCATACTTGGCAGATAATTGTTTAACTTATTTCTGCACCAGACCCTTGTTGAAATTTTCTATATAAGACCGCCTCGGTCCTGGCCCCAGAGTGTAAATTGCATGGCTGCTAATTAAGTAACCCCAAAACAGCTGAAAAACCTAAAAAAACTGGACGTTTGAAGGAACATTATTCGCGTTTTGACAACGGGGGCAGTTAATTTCTTGATCTTCTTAAACAACGTATAAATCAAATAGGAACAATTAAAGAAGCTATAGAAAACTCTGCGAGAAATGAGCTTCATTTGAGAAGACACGACACCAAGAAGTCAACCTTGATCAAAAACTACGACATTATGTTAACAAAGGTACGGTAAAATTAACTATTGTATCGTGAATACTGGGGTAATGAAAACTCAGATTAGTACCGAGAGCAGCAGTAGCAGTAGGTGTTCTATTTTGAAAAAAACCATTTTGTGCGGAAAAGTGCATTTTTTTAGTTTAACTGGATGTCGTTTTAACTTACGACAAAGGCGCTTAACGAATACCGAGACATTTTCAGTTGTATATAGACAATGCCCTTTTTCTTTAAATGTTTACCTTCATTTTTGCTTTGGAACAGCATATTTATTTCCTTATTCTAAATTCAATTTTCGATTTACCACATTATTCTCGATTGATATAAACTACAAAAATTTGTAAGGTCTATGAATATTCTATTGAAGATCTTTCGAATTGTAAAACAAGGTTAGCCTGCAAACTCGGCAAGAATTTTAATACAAACATCGAGATTAAATAGTTCTCGACATTTTGAATTTTTATACATAATGTCCTATTTAGATGTCTTTGAAAATAAGATATTTACCAAGAAGAAAGAAGAGGAAAATAATACTAGTGATGACCAAAAAAGATAAGCTTGTCAAGAAAGTAGGTCTCCGGGTAAAATAGGAACGAAACCAGCTTGGAAGATAAAATAAAAAACCTTAAGTCATAGAGCAAAAAACGAGCAAATAAAAAAAATACTTAAAAAGTTAAGCCAATTAAATCAATCAATATTTTTACCCAAAATGGGGGTAAAATTATATGATAAACTTCCAGAGCCTTTCCGCCAAATAATTGAGCGTAGAAAATATGGTTAAAACGCCAATCTTAAATAAACGCGAGTACTAAGAAGCCAGGAGTACTAGAGAAAATATTGTGGCATAAAACGAAAACGAGTACTGAATATATGAAATTGCTTCTTACGATATAGGAAAATTTTGACGGCTATTCGTCCAACATATATTTACTTTTACAAGTTGTTAAAGACAAAAAAATCGATGTTTAAATAGCTTTTATAATATATAATAATAAATAAATATTTGCTATATTCTGTTCTAGTTCAATTTTTTAATATTTTTTCATATAGTAATATTATTTAAAAATTACTTTGCGGGATTTGCAAGTGATTCTCAGAACTGCTACTATACCAGTTCGTTATAAGTACCTAATTTAATTTCAGTTTTTTAAACAGGGTAACACAAAACAAAAAATACACTCAAAAAATCGAACATTTCCTCAAAAAAAAATCTCCCCAAGAATAACTAAATCAAAGTTAATGAAACAAACTAAAAAAAAATGCATATAACTCAGTAAATTATTTTTTTCATATTTTTAAGTTTACATCGTGTCGAAGTTAGTCATTACGCACAGAAAATTTGATCAGCTTATGGGTTTGGACAATTTTCCAGATTATCGGCCGAGTCAATTCTTAAATATTTATAAAACTTCAAATTTAGCAGCTGGACCATAAAAATTAAATTATATCTTTTGGATCTAATAGAATATAATATATCTATTAAAAATAACTATCTGGGACTACTGGGAAAGAGCATTTAATAATAAAGACTTACGTTCGATTTTCAAATGCATGGTCGACTCTGTCCTTCGTACTTCATTCTCAAAACTGCAGGTGTAGACTCCTCTGTCGGAGGGCAAAAGTTCATTGCCGTTAGGTCTGGCTTTACCGTTAAATTTTAAAATACTATGAACGTTGACAGCGCCGTTGTTTGATTCGGAATATTCAGTTTTGACCTAATAAATCAAATTTTCGTCATTATCAAATATAAACAAAGAGTTGAATGGATCAGTTGAGTTCAATAAAATGTTATGCCCTATTTGCCGTTGGAACCGCAACACCGGCCACGTGTTTTTTTCTCATTTTAGATTTTTGGTTGTATAGGAATCTGCATTATAAACAAAAGAGAATGCAAACACTGCTATGTGTAATAAATGTGTGTAAATCCTAAAAAACGATGTTTTAAAATCCCTGCAACGTGGCCAAATAAGCCAAATATTCGCTATGTGAAGTTAAACAGACATCGGCTATTAACATTATTCTTCGTCAATTCGATTCTGCACAAAGCAGATAATTTTGTTTACATTTTAATATAGTAATAACAAAATTAAGGCAGAGGAGGGTAATGAGGCCCCGCGGAAAATAAGCCCCAAATTTCCCGCCCGTAATGTATCGCATTTGCTTTTCCGTCGGTATTTTGTCTGTTACGTCATATGAAACCTGAACTGCCAAAGCGGTAGCACGTGTTGCTATATTTCTAGTAATTTTCATATGCAACAATAGCTGCCAGCTTAACATATCCCAAATCTTAAAAACAGTCTTGAAGGCTTCCGGATTCCAGTAATGTGAGTTTAGATTGTTTTTTAGTTCCAGTTAGATTTAGTATCTGAAAATAAAGCTCGAGTCTTATTTTCAGAAATTTTACTGGGCCTTATTTTAAGCACGTTTTTTTATTTTAGCAGTTGAGAAAATATAAATGCCGAGGCTTACGTGCTAATTGGGATAGTGAAATGATGGAAGAAGCTCTTAGACTTTTAAGACAAGGACACCCACAGAGGACTGTAGAACAGCAAATGGGCATTCCCCGTCGAACTTCAAGAAATCATATTAAAAGTGGTGTTGTAACAAGGAAACTTGGACGTAAACCTGGATTAACGAACGGAGAGGAAAGTGAGCTAGAAGGAAGAATTATTAGACTAGCTAGTATTGGACTTACTCTTACCCCAAAAGCCCTCCGAAAAAGTGTTTTTAATTTTGTTAAAACCAATCGTATTGGTTTGTTTCGGAGCAAGAGAAATAAAGGTTTAATTGTAAGACTGATATTGTAGATTCTTAAAACGTCATCCTCGCATTAGTAAATGCAAAATCGGGTTAATGAATCTTGTTAGGTCTGCTAAATTAAACCGAGAAATAGTAAAAGATTACTTTGAAAAAACAGATACCATATTGCAACAGTTTGACTTCAAATATTCACCAGATAGAATCTATAAAAAACAGCAATGATGATAAAGGCTTGCACCACCAGCAGTCTGTCCTAGCTTTAAAATGATCTGGGAGAGAGCATTCAGTGTCACAAGATATGGTGAAAATATAACAATTGCAGCTGGTGTTAATGCATTGGGCAACTGCATTCCCCAACGATTTTATTTAAGGGATGTCGTCAAAAGCCCACTTACTCAGATACCATGCCAGTTGGAACAAAGGTTTGTATGAGCCCAAAAGGAAGCATGCCACCTTCACTATTTTGTAAATGGTTGGATGGTTGAAAAAAAAATCGTTTAAAGTTTTTCTGAAAACTCCGGATTTGTCACTTCTCAAAGTATAAGCCTGGTGGAAAAGTGATACTAATATTCGATGGCGCTAAGTGCCATTTGGAAACTTCAATTGAAATCAGTTCAAAAACACATGACGTTGCGCTGCTGTATCTCCCATGCAGTCATATTTAGATCATTCGAACATTTCTGGGATGACGAGTTGTTAGAATTTTGGTACCAACATCCAGACCGACGCGACGTTTAAATATAACAAGTGGAATCAGAGCTACGTGTATTTTCCCATTCAACCCATGTGCCATACTTGAAGAAACCTTTGCGCAATCAACTCTCTCGCGAAGACCTGTGAAACAAGATTCTTCTGATTAAAGATATATGCCTCTTTCTTCTTTAAGGCTGAAGCTTATTTCTAAAAACGCCGAAAGAACAGAAAAGGCTGTAAGCAGCAACAATCAGAAAGATATGACTGACTCTCCACGTCAAAATGAAAAAAATCACATAAGAAAAAGCTGCTAAAAAGCATCGTTTAAAGTCTTTCTGAAAACTTCGGATTTGCCTCCAACGTCATCAAACGTAAGAAGGAAGGCTCTTAATTACAAAACACAACACGTACCCAACTAAAGATTTATTTATCAAGGTGAATCAATCATCTTAACTCAAAAAATATTTTTGAAAAACTCTAAAAAGTAAGAAATGGACCCATGGCTTTGTTACCTTTGTCAAACGGATTAGCAACTTCTTGTTGTTCATGTCCAATTTGGGTTCACGAAGAATGTTGTGGCTTGGCTTCTGATGATGAGGATGAGTTCATATGCAGAAAATGTACCCAATAAATAGTTTTTTTTTTGGCTCTTAGAGTACCAAGCTGCTGCTTCATATGTTATCATTGGTCTTATGACCGCAATACATAGCCAGTGCTTTGTTTGAGATGTATGCGCCATGTCTTGCCACAAATGCGCCTGCAAATCCATAATGACAGTTTAGCTTTTGCAGCAATTTTATCCAGATGTGCATTCCAGTTAAGTCATTTATATAAGGTAATTCCCAGATACTTTACTGTATTCGTTTCTCATTTGAGTGAAGGTGGTCTTAAGTTTTCCAGCATTTTCTTCCTTGTCAACGGTACTATAACTGTTTCGTACGAGTTCACAGATAGTTGTTCCCTTTCACACCAGTCATAGAGCACGGTTAGCACTCCTTGAAGATCCTCTGAGATAGTTCTTTGCGAGTTGCTTCTTATAAGTATTACTACATCATCTGCGTATGCCTGCACCTCCACATCCCACAGCGAGAGGACCCTAGCAGACCATCCATTCAGAGAGACCGCAGAAAGGGCGACAAAACCTTCCCTGAGGACATCTAACAGACCTGCATCTGTAGCCCTCCCCTGCAGGGTAGCTGTGGCCACCCTGCAGTTTAACAAACTCCGGATCCAGTTTCTTAGCTGTGGTTTAACCCCTATTTCAGCTAATGCTGTGTATAAGGAGTTTGGTAATGCATTATTGAATGCGCCTTCAATGTCTAAGAACACACCCACCGCGATACTCCTGTTGTCTAACGCCTGTGTTATGTTCCCAACAAGGTTGTTTAGTGCTAGTTCTGTAGATTTGCCGGTCTGATACGCATCTTGGTGAGCATTTAGTGGATACTCACGAAGTGCACCCGTTCTAATGTGCACGTCCAGTATCTTTCCCATGCATTTCGACAGAAAGGAGGTCAGACTTATTGGTCTCCATGAGTTAGGTGTTGATTCCCTACGTCCCATCTTCGGGATGTACCCACTATCATTTTAGTTCAGCTGCTAGGTCTATAGTTACATGCTAGAATGCTCTAAAAAGTTTTATTAAGAACGGTGTGAATACCGTAAGACCGTTTTGCAGCAGTGCTGGAAATATCCCGTCTTCACCAGGTGATGAAACGATAGAACAGCACTTTTAGTTGATGATGTCCTTGGGGACAAACCAGTCGCCCGTTTTTGGCCGATTTGATCGGTCCCAAAATGGCCCTTGCTCATTATTATGCAAAATCCGACATCCGGGGAAATGAGTCTTAGCCAGATGCTCTAACAATTCTATACCAGTTTCCATAAAGGTTCCGTCAGGTCGTTTTAGCGATCCTAGCTCCTGATCGGGTTCTCTAGATAGAATTCTATGGATTCTAGCACTACCAGGTACATCTGTTATGCTCTGGGCCATGAATTCCTTTTTGCCTCTCTGATGGTTCTGTTGTAGTTCGTAAGAGTAGTTCTGTATTGACCCCATATACGGGTCTCTTTGGCTTTACGAACCTCTTTCCTTGTTTGTCAAGGGAGTTGTTTCACCACGTGATTCCTTTTAGTATTGGGTGGACAGTTTTCGTGATAAGTAATCAACATACTCATGAGTGCTACTTACCAGTAGAGAATGGTAGCAACAGGACGAAAAACGAGAAACTTTTGAAAGGTGGGTTCAAAATGGTGATATGAATATACAGCTATCACAAAAATGGAAACTACAGATAAGTTTCAACATGAAAAATACAAGCCCACTATAAATCGTACTTCTAGAAACAAGGCAATGCTCGCAAATAATTAAGAGAAAAATCGTATGTAGAATCACTTTTTCGATCAACGCAATTTTTTTCTTCAAGTATTGGACAATTTTTGTAAATGGAACATCCAAAAAGCAGTAACAGGAACTTTATTACGTCGCTAGCTCAGAGAGGAATACATTGCTATACCCCAGCCAAGGAAATACTAATGTGACCTATGTGAAAATTAGGAAACACAACCGAAGAAGTTTACAGCTAACCTATTAAAATAAGAAATTTTTATTAAAAAAAAACTACAGCTGCACAACTTTACAATTTATTATTTGAATAATGGAGCTATCGATTTGTATATCTGGCATGAATGCAACGGGAGCGTAACATGAAACGAATTTACAAGTTGCATCGTGGATATCATTGAAAAGCATATTGAAGTAAATAAAATTATTGAACATTTTGTTTGTGTTTTTCGCGGCTGTGGTTTCTAGGACCGCAATTCACAATAAGATACTGGCGGGCGCATTAAGCACCAAACTCAGCATTGGAAGCTAATTTTATGCACCCAGTTCCTGCGCCACTGGACTACGTCAAGTCAAAAAGCAACATCCAAATAATGTACATGTTCTTCATTATATCCTCTTCGAGAATTATGAAAATATATTATCGGATATATTACCTAACCTGCAAAAACTGCTAAAGTCGAAGACCTACGTGGCTTACTTTATTTGCCATCAGGTGACACTATATTTAAACTTCTTCATCCAGATCCCTAGAATACTTGAGAAGTTAGAAGAAGATCGCGAAATACGACTTTGAAAAACTATATTGGCAACCATTAAAAATAACTAAACAGAAATTTGAATATCTCCAAGTGTTGAAATATGTTATTGAAAAAGAGTCTCCCCCATTTTATGATATTTTATCCGGCATGTAACTATATTCTTTCTAAGTTTAAAGCAATAATTTAATATAAATAAAAATATGTAGGGATTGATTTTTTTTCTCATTAGAATGTCATTTTTGTATTCTTTATTAATAAATGTTCCGAACTCAATTCTAAATTTCTGCTATATGATTCTAAGTTTATAACTAATTTCCAAAGTAGCAATAAAATTAATTTTTCTATAAAACGCTTCCAGGAAACACAATTTATTTTTCATTAAAGTTATATTAACTCTATATTATTTGGTTTCCTTTTGGTAATTTTTGCTTCAAAATACATGCAGTTTTTATTGATTTCTTAAAAATATGATTTTTAAATATAGCACGTATTGCGGTGCCAACGACAAAACAGGGCTTGTGAACATTCATTTTGTTTGATGTGCGGAATTCCGATCCGATTGTCGAGCTAAATCAGATGCACATTTTGTTGGGTTCATTTTTGCTGCTGCTAATTTATATTCATTTCAACGTATAAGGTCAATTATTTTTGTTGTTTAAATATAAGCCATCTTAGGCATTGTGCTTTTTATTTAAAATTTAATTGACAACTAATGCTCATGCTAAACACATTCTATTTGCACTTGATTTTCACTACTTAAAAATTGCTGCACAACAAATTTATGAACATAACTGAGGAGCTAGATAAAATGAAATTTACAGTACCTCAAATTTGTTTGCATCGGCAGTTAGCTCATCGTCATCTTTCAGCCATTTAACAATCGGTCTAGGCTTGCCTCTGGCACTACAAGCAACGAAAAAGTTTGGATCGCCGACTCTTTTCGTTTCCAGAGGTTTCAGTTTATTTTTGAAAGTTGGCGGCTGATGCACTTCCAAGTCAACCGAGGCCATTTCACCAGGACCTAGTTCGTTACTCGCCTGGCAGTTATAGGTTCCCTCGGCTGCCAAGTTGGCGTTTGCGATGGTGTATTTGGTACCTGCGGCTACGATGGTGGGTTGACCGTCTGTTCCTACTCTAAGCCATCTGAAAAAGAAATAATGCATAATACTTTTATTAGTAAATTATTAATAAAGCCAGGGTATATGGCCAAGACTTGTACCCATAAGACATTTAGAATAAAAGTTATTTTTTTCTAAAAAAAAATTGTCGAGACATCAAGGGTAATTAGGAATCATGACGCATACCTGTTTAAAAACTTTAGAGTGATTATTTTATTGATGGGAAGAGCAAGTGAGGAAAAATAACTGTCGCCTGTAGTCAGAAAAGAATAGGCAAACTTGCTGACATTATTTGACAGCATAAACTCATTTTATACATTTATGCTCAGAATATAACATCTTCACCAGAAATAATTTATTTTTCACGGGTAATTTTAATACAAACTTGATAACTTGAGTAACTTAAAAAAGTATATTTTCCAATTTTATATGAGAAAATGAAATAATTCACAGTTATGTAAAAATATAAAACATCTGATATTTTATTGACAATAGTACCTAGTGCTTCATTGAAATACTGCTTGTATCATATTTGGTTTGAAATATATAAGTAGCAAGGTGCCTTACGTACTTATAACTTGCAATACAAAAACCGGAGAGATATGTTTGGTAACGGTCGAAAAGTTCTAGCTCTGTGGATGTAGCTTATCTGAGAATAACCAAACATGGATTTATTTTTTAATATTTAAATATATTTTTAGGATTAACTACTAACTTGTATTGAGGTGCTGGCCATCCAGGAGGTGTAGCAGCACAACTTAGCGTTACAGCTCCTCCCTCAGATACCACAGGTCTGCTTGGTGATACTCTGGCTCGGCCGGGACGATGTCTAACCAAAAGAGCTACCGAGGCATTGCCGACTCGTTCAGATCTGCGAGTTCCTTGGCCTGATGGTGACAAAACGTTTACTGCTCTGCAAACGTAAGTGCCAGTATTTTCCGCCGTTACGTGAGAGATACGGAGGGTGTCGCCTGATTGACGGAAATCTGGTTTGCTATCCTTCAGCTGAAAGTAAAAGCAAGACAAGATTATTTTAGACAATTATTTAGGGGCATTTTCTCATTATTAAGCCGCATAATATTAACAAATCGGCAAAATACTCAGTTTTACTGGGCGATATTGTGAATTATGTGGCATTGGCTGATTCTAATAAGTTTCCTAAGAATATTAAAGCCGAAACAGCCTTAACAGAACGTTCAATGTGACAGTGGCGGGATAGTTTCTAAAAATCGAGCTATAGGATATCCAATCGATGGTGTATGGGCACAGGCAGTATAATAGAAAATATCCCAAAATCTATAACCCAGTAAAGAAAGAGGCAAACGAATGCATAGGAGAGATTCATAAACTAAACGAAGTCATGGTGGATGAAACGTGAAAACAAATACAAAAAAGGTTAGGAGTATTAGCTAAAGATCATCTAATAAGTGAAAGTAGCAAGAAAAAGCCTTGGAGAACATCAGAAATCCTGGATCTTATGGAAGAGAGGAAGAATAGCTAGAACAATGTGAGTGAATATAAGGCACTATATAAAGGAGTACAAAGGAAAATTAAAGAAGCCAGCTCAATGCGAAGAGATAAAATTACCAGAGAAGAAGTTCGACTGCTTCCAAATGCACCAAACGGTAAAGGAGATGGCTAGATGCAACGAAATCAAAACGACTGGTAGTGTAACTAGGGATACAGATGGACGCATAATAACTGATGTGGAAGACAAACTAAATGGATGGAAAACATACCTCTTGGAACTCTTCCATGACGAAAGACCTCTCAAACCGGTTTGAGAATCGAACAACGTACACTACATATTAAGATCAGAATTAAAATAAAAACTATGAAACTCGGCAAAAATGCTGGTCCTGATCATATACCCATATATATTATCCAGCTCTTTGATGACGATGTGATTGATATTCTCCTGGATCTTTTCAACAGTATTTACTTTCGTGATTATATCAAAGAAGCCAAATCCAATAAAATGCGCAGATTACCGAACCAATATACCAACGAGACACACCTTAAAATTGTTTTTGAAGATTACCCGCAAAATGATATGTAGGAGACTTGAGGAGGATATAAACAATTCACAATTTGGATTCCGAGAAGAACTAGGAACATGAGAGGCGCTCTTTGGGATAAGCGTGCCTTCCAGCGCTGTCCAAGGATGTGCTTGCGTCTTACATGGACGTTAAAAAGGCCTTTGATAAAAGAAAATATGAAAAATAATATCACCTACTCGTCAGCAAACAAATTGACGCGGCCGACCGACGTGAGAATAATTAGCAACCTATATTGGGGTCAAAGAGCTAAAACAAAAGTAGAAAACCATCTAACGGAGGAAATGGAGATTCGTCGGGGTATAAGACACTTGTTTAATTTTTATAGTGGCGCTAATTTTAAGGAAACCCTGGAAGAGGAATCGGTGGGTATGGTTAAACGGAGAAGTGATTAATAATATGAGATATGCTGATGACATCGTCTTGTTAACGAGCAATCTTAGAGATACACAACACCTTCTAAAAAGTTGAACGCTCGCTGTAATGAATATGATCTAAAAATGGAGTTTAAGAAAACTTAGTTAATAATAGTTAGAAAGTTCCACAAAATCAAAACCATGCGAACGTGGTTGTATCGAACACCGCAATAAAGAATATGCAGGCATATAAATATTTAGAAACCTGTATAGAAAAATCCGGTGATTAAACAACAGAGATAAGAACAAGAATACAGATAGCTGGACCAACATTTGTGAAGATGTTACTAGTCGGGATATTAAGATAGAAATTAGAATGAGGATGCTGCGCGCTACGTGTTCTCCACGCTCTTGTATGGAGTTGAAGCTTGAACCCTCAAGAAGAATACGTGTTCAGACTACAAGCTTTCGAAATGTGGTGCTACCCTAGATTGTGGCGTATCCCTTGGACCGATAAGATCACTAACGCCGAAGTCCCAAATGGGATGCGAAAAGATTGCGAAATTATTTTCACCGTAAAAGAAGAGAGCTTCAGTACTTTAGTCACATAATGAGAGGATCCAAATACACACTTCTACAGCTGATAGTTCAGGGAAAGATTGGTGGAAGGAGGAATGTTGGTAGACGCCATGTGTCCTGGCTGAGAAACCTACTGGTTTAATTATTGCAGCAATGCTCAAATGTTATGAGCTGCAGTCAATAAGGTTCAGATAACAGTGATGATAGCAAACTTTGGATACCGCTGGAAGAAGAAGCATAATAGTCAAAACTTGAATATAGAAAATTAATAAATTTTTAAGAGCACAAAAGAAAATTCAATAATCTACAGTAGTATTACCTTATAAATCAGGAAAAACATTACGAAAATGAAAATAATAAACCAATATTTGAATTTTGGTTCGCCCATTATTTCGTAAAATCTTATGACAAACAGATCAGATCAGATATTATTAAACTGACCTATGAAGTACCTAGTAACAAACTGTGAAACTTTTAACCGACAGGAATGACTGATTCTACTCAACATCAATAGCGATGGTTACATGAAGTTGAATTTTGAGCTGATATTTACAGCTTATATTCTGTATAAACATTATATATCCCAGTATTTAATTTAATTTTAATTACTAAATGTTTTGTATTGAAGTTATTACTTTAGCGACAATTCAAGGAAAAACAAACGTTATATCAGAAAAGTACAAATGATTAATAGTAAAAACTGGTAGTTCGAAATTTTTAACCTTTTTGTGAAAAAAAAACAAATATTGATTTATGTGCATTAATAACATGTTATAACATTATAACCATCGTTACATGAAATATGCCATTATAAAAAGACAAACAAATTCAGGAAAGCTAATTAAAGTTTATGGCCCTACAAATTTTATTCCTATTTGGTTTGAAGCAAGACGAGCCACTCCTATATTAAAATTTGCGGAAAAACTGGGCAAATGTGGGCTGTAAACATAAAAAATGGAAATTAGAGTCGTAAACTAATTAATGCAGATTATGCTTGGGACGCTAAAGAGTAAGTATTTATTTTTATATAAATACGAAATGTGTAATCAACTTCGGTTGAATAATTACGTCGAAAGAGTAAAATATGTTACAGATAAATAAAGAATAATACATATGGCGTATAATTATAAATGTGTTCAATGGCAGTGAACTCAATTAAATATCTGACGCCAAGTCTATTACTTCTTTGGCAAATTCTTAGCTCGTTTAATTGTAACCTGGCCTTACCATTTTTCTGGCTATTTTGACATAATTAAAAAACACAACATAGGCGGCGATAAAATACATATGCCAAATAACAGCAGGAAATTAAGCAGTAATCTAAATTGCTGCAATAATTACATTAGATTGTTACAGAATGCAATCCCAAAGTTGATGTTACTGCGACTAAGTTATAGCATATTTAGAAATATTAGAAACCGACTAAAAACTCCAAAAAGATAAAAAAAACTATTTTTAATTGTAATTTTAATGTTCTTATGTTCGCAGGAAGGAAGTTAACAAGCTAGAGTTGTTATTTATGTTAAACTAAATATAACACGATAATAAAAATATACCACATTATAATATTTACATAGGCATAAATACTTAGTTTATACTAAGTTCACTTATTCACTATGGCTCACTGTCATCTAGATTAATAACAAATTTTTCTGTTGCATTTTTAAAATATACATAGTTTTTTTGAGAAAATTGTTGCGTTAATTTGAGAAATTTTCTTCGCTTCACTATCAATTAAAGTTAAGACACTAGAACAAGTGTTTAATGAAAATATATATCATATTATAAATATAATCTTGAATTTTGGCTTTTGGATCGTTTGAACAAGGTGCTTTGTTTGATTGTCTACTATGTTAACTCGCGTTATTCATAACAATAACATTATTTAGCGGAATATTAGGCAATAATTTAGTTGTAAACCAATCATTAAATAGCGCTTGTGTTGTGTCGTCATGATAGTCAACACAAGAGTATCTAATGTTTTTGGATGACAGAGAAAAAGCATTTGGCTCAAACCGCCGTTTTCTGATCCAGCATGTAAAATTGTTATTCTTCTACGACGGTTTGACGGCGCAAGTGTTACACACCTACCGCTAGCAGCCCCGTCTCCAGGGGTGAGGCGGCGACGCAGCCGCCTCGGGCGGCCGATTTTTAGGGGCGGCCGTTTTTATTTTTCTCTAAAGTTTTAATATGTTTGTATGTAATACGGTAAACACTCTCGCAATGAATACCTATACATATTTATTTTTTTTACTGAAATGTTTAATCTAAAAACCCGTATGAAAAACAAAATTATGCAAATTGTCTACAAATTTAATGCCGCCCTCGGCGGTCTTTTAACACGGCACAAAATAATTTTCTAATAATGAACCTACTAAGTCTTCAACCTAATAAGGTTGGCTTAAGTTTAAATAAGTGAGGACACGAAAAAGTATAATGTATTATTTCATAGTTAACTCTCTAGTGAATATGTAAATTTAAAAATGTTATTAAAATTTTCCTAGTTTCATTCGATACGTTTTTATACAATTAAGTAGTATCGTTATTTGGTATATATTCAACTAAAACAGTGGCAGCCAGTGAGGTAAAGCTCTAGGGCGCCGCCCTCCCTACTTGGATAATGAAATATTTAAAGTAGTTTTTGATAAGGATTTTGTTAATCGTATCAAAAAAAAAAGGGAAAATGTATGTAACGAAACTTAATTTTTTTAATGAAATATTTTTGCTGGGCGAATTTTTAATTCATAATTTTAGGCCGTTTGACCTTAAAAATTGTCAAAATTTTCGCCTGCGGCGCATTTACCGCATGTATATACAGATGTTTCGGCTTTGCCTACCCTGAGCAGCACTGCCTCTTTAACAGGTCACGAGCCGCCACTGTTCTAGAATGGACAAAAGTTCCTTAATTGGTTTGTTGTAAGGGGGCGGCTAAATCCTGCTCGCCTCGGGCGGCCTAAAGTCTGGAGACGGGGCTGCCGCTAGAATCTTCCCAACCAATGGCTGGGGTGTCATGGATATCAATCATGTTTCAACTAAATAAACTATTGGCCTTTTTCGTTCTCTGTAGTCACAGATTTCTCTCAAACAATTCTCCCGCCACTCTTGAACACGCCTGAATTCCATTAGAATGTGCCTTTTATTGTGATTATTTTTTTAATTTAAATGTCATTTCTTGGATGTACTTCCATAAATGCATTCTTAATCTAGATCTCATCTATTTCAAGTAATTTCATAGAATTGTCTAAAGTTGGAGTATATTGCTCATCAACATTTTATACATTTTTCTTCGTATAATGTTCTCGTCACCACGATGGCGATGTAGTATAACTTTCTGACAACTCCAGCATCACTTCTTTTTTTGTGGGCTTTTGTATAATTTTTCACACCGTTAATCAGGGTTTCCTTATAAGTATAGTTGTTTCATCTACAGCTTTTTCAAGGCACAAATTACCGAGCTCCATTACGGTTAGAAACACTCTCTCATTAATTTTTTTAGTATCTGTTGATAGACGCACTTGAATTTGTTTCACTTTCATAAATCTCACTAGGCTCCAATGACGCGGTAGCATATGAAATAACCACGTGTACTATGACTAAAGACGTAATTTAAGCTGGCTATTTAGGTTCATTTGAAATGTAATATCTAAAATTTTACCTGAATTGAAAAGTAATGCGGGTGTCATCATCCCCTCCCGTAAATTTAAACCTACCCAACAATTTTTTTTCGGTTTTTAATATTTCTGAATACATGTTCATTAGGTAGCTTGAGAGTCGAAAGAACCATGTTTAATTATTGTAGCCGAAACTACTCTTAATTATATGATTATATAGTAAGGGTAACTAGCCAGACATATGATGGTAGTCGCCATAAGATTATAATAAAAGTTACATTACGAAGGTCAAATCATCTAGCAGCAACTAAATGTTCAGTCCAAACCCTTATGTATTGTAAAAATATCCTCTCTAGGAGAAGTGATAAAACTTACCCATTCGATAGTAATGGGATCGGGGTTCGCAGTAACATTACATTTTATATATACAGATTCCCCTTCTTCGGCCTCCTTCGTTTTAGCTTCTAAACTCACTATCGGGGCATATAGAACATCTAGCATAATTTCCTTCTCACCAACTTTTCCTAAACCATTGTCAGCACTGCAGGTGTATTTTCCTAGAAAGTTCAGTTATAAGAAATATTTCAAAAATGCTAATATTGTGATCAAGAACATTTCATATTGAACTTATAGAGCCCGATACCCGTTAGTCTACAGAAAGCTCGGAAAAATATTAGTTAGATCCACGTTTCCTACGATATTGTAAATCTATAATATTAATAAGAACTACTACTTTCTAGTAGTAGTAGGGAAGGGGATATTGTAACATGGCATTATTTGAGAATGCTGAATTTAACAACGGGTTCTTAGGATTTAAGCGCGAATCTTGAATCAAAAACGGATTAGAGTGTACAGACGCAATAAATAATATATAATATTATATTTGCGAGTAGTTAAACATGTGTGGAACTTTCTTTAAAAAAAAATAATAAACTAAAACTCGTTCAATAAATTCTATAAAACATTATCTGTCAAAATATAATCTATAAATGAAGAGCGACTTAATTTTTGTATGGCATTATAAAACTAATAATTAATAAATATACATCAACAATTATATGGATAAAAAGAACTAATGCTGTTAGGTAAATACAGAATATATACATTTTAACATATATTTACTTTAAATTAAATTTTATAGTTATGTCCGTGAACTAGAAGGTTCCCTGTAACGATTTTTTGCCATAGCCTATTTCGTATACATGATGATATGCACCATACAATAGGGTTAATAACAGGTAATAAAATTCTGCTATTGGGGGTGAATCTTTAGTTAGGTATAATTACTCTTCGAAAAAGGTATCACTTACCCCTCGGCAAAAAAGGAAAGACTTGGAACATGACAACGGGATTTACGAAATGGGTTTCTGCATACCAAAAACATTAAGGGCTAAAGCTTTTTACTCACATAGTCGAGTATCAGGTTCCTAACTGAAGCACGTCTGAAGTAAAAACCCTAACGATCTGTAATGTTGCAGATATCGCAATGGGTACTGTGGCATAATTAGATTAGAGTCGATGCATTAATCTTTTTTGTACGATTATATTTCGTGTCAGTTCAGAAAGAGAAAATTATCATATATCTTTTTTTCTGCCAAATAGACAAACACCCATATTCTATTTTTCTACCTAGTAATAATACATTTACATATTATAAAATATACCTACAACATAATATAAAAATAAAAAAATAATAAAGAAAAATTATCAGCCTGATACTCTTTGTATATACAATAGGGAAGCAAAGCGCCCAGATATCAGATTATAAAACTCTTTTCAGCAAATCACAATGATTCCTTCAGACTGTTTTGCTGCCAAAGCGCTATGAAAATTTGTCTGATATTCTGATTTAGGTTAAAATATCCTGTCAGGCAAGGTTCTGCGCTTCCTCTATTCAAATCACTGATATTTCAAATATGTTTCTCCTCAATTTTGGTAATACCTCATATTACTTCAGAAAATACAAAGAAGTTGCACTAATGTCTCTAGCATGTCTCAGTACATGAGTACCCTGTTATTGTTCTGACATGCTCATTGCTGAGATTGATCTGTAGGCAACGATAGCTGGCTAGCATGCTTTGAGTTCATCTGCATCCTCGGAAAATTTCGCTTCGCTACATCCGAAAGCCAATATAACTTATAAATTCCAAGCCCAAATTGATCGCTCCATGATATTCCTGGTTTCCCTAACACGTGATGGTTTGATTAGCGATGAGCACAACTGACAACACATAATTATTTTTTTCACTATGAAGATCAGCTCTGTCTGGAATATTTTTGTGAGTTACGCTAGTCAGCAAAGAAATGTTTTCCATATAAATTCCTCCCTCAGATAATACCATACTCTCATTGCACATGGTATAACATCCGCTTCTACTATTCATTGGTTAAAAAGCTTTAAATGAGATAAAATATTATTTTGATTCTGATTAGATTGTCCATTCCCAGAATATTTTTGCATTTCTCATATCATAAGATGAGTAATAATGAGTATCGTAAGCATGTTTAGGAAAACCTCGGTGATTCCTGCAGGTGAGCGGGTTTTTGGACTTTTGCAACTGAATGTAGTGATTTTTGAAATTTCAGTGCAGCCATAAAATATAAGTCATTGTGGTTGTCCCAGTTCTTTTCCATGCATTTGTGTCAGGCGCGTTATCCACCAGAATTTGTTGATCATTTGAACTTCTTGAAGGATGGGGAGCGATCTTGTGATGACTCGCTTAGAAATTTTCTGTGGATATTTACCTCTTTATTATATGCTCCAAAATAGTTTCAAATAATGCTGGCAGTCTATGATGTATGGTCACCTCACCCAATATCAATACATTAAGAGTTACGTCTAATCTCTCGTTGCCATATGTTTGAAGAATTAGAGTACTTTGACTTCTTCTGAGCCGGAATCATCGATTTATTTTCATTTCCTTGAACCGCGATTGTCACCTTTGTTTTCTTATGTCTACATTTAACAGGGCCACTCACTTTCTAATTGTAATGTATCATAGCAGAAAAAATAAACAGCTGAGATTAAAGTATATTACCTTACACCACGTTGGCGTTGTAGAGCACCTGGGCACAAGAATAATAAATAGCCAGAATCCAAACTCTCAACCGTCACCGTATATATTCACTGAAAGCGCTGGGTGACCTTCAGTCCACGTCGCAGCCAGAATTCCATGAGCGGCTTACTGCATTTTGACTGATTTAATATTATCTAACTTATTAAGAAAATAGTACGGAAGGCGGGATAGCTGAACCATTGTTAGACAGTGCTGAACTTTAGTTGTGAATAAGTAAAATTAACCGAAAGTTGATTGGACGACTAACCCAAACTAACCAAGTCTATTAAAATTGATTATAACGTATCCGAACCGGCTCAAATAAGTAAAATAAGTTGATACTAAGTGAAACTAAGCAAAAGTTGATTAGACGACTAACCCAAACAAATCACCCAAACAACGTATCGGAATCGGCTCAAATAAGTAAAATAATTTGAGATTAAGTAAAACTAACCGAAAGTTGATTGGACGACTAACCCAAACTAACAAAATCTATTAAAATTGATTATGATGTATCGCAACCGGCTCAAATAAGCAAAATAAGTTGAGACTATGTGAAACTAATGGAAAGTTGATTAGACGACTAGCCCGAAGTAACCAAATCTATTAAAATTGATTATTACGTATCGTATCCGGTTCAAATAAGTAAAATAAGTTAAGACTAAGTGAAACTAACCGAAGCTTGATTGGACGACTAACCCAAAGTAACTAAATCTATTAAAATTGATTATAACGTATCGGAACCGTTTCAAATGACTAAAATAAGTTGAGACTAAGTGAAACTTACCGAAAGTTAATTAGACGACTAACCGGAATCAACTACTCAACCGGCTTAAATAATTAAAATAAGTTGAGACTAAGTGAAACTAACCGAAAGTTGATTAGACAACTAACCAAAATTAACCAAATCTATTAAAATTGATTATAACGTATCGGAACCGGCTTAAATAAGCAAAATAAGTTGAGACCCGTCAAAGAAGTATTCACTTACATCACGTGTACTGTGATACTCGTGACTTTTTTTACTTGTAAATATGAACGCCTATATTTTTATGTACTATATTAATAGATACTTTTGCATATTAATGAAATATCTGGCAGCGTGAATATTGCGGAGTATTCTGATATGGTAGGATGCAATAGGAAATTATTATTTGGAACGGTTTTAAAATCAAAACCAAAGCCCATATGCTGAAAACGCATTAAAACGGATATCTGTGAATTTGTCAAATACTTATGGTATGGAAAAATTCTCGCTTATTGAAACTATCGGAAACGGTTCAAATGACTAAAATAAGTTAAGCCTGAGTGTAACTAACTGAAAGTTTCTTCATCGACTAACCAAAACTAATCAAATCTATTAAAATGTATTATAACGTATCGTAATCGGTTCAAATGACTAAAATAAGTTGAGACTATGCCAAACTAACCGAAAGTTGCTCCAAAGACTAACTAAAGCTAACCAAATGAATTAAAATTGATTATAACGTATCGGAACCTGCTTAAATAAGTAAAATAAGTTGAGACTAAGTGAAAGTAACTGAAAGTTGATAAGACGACTAACCAAAACTCACCAAATTTATTAAAATTAATTATTATATGATTCTCTTACACTCTTTCTCTTTTATAAAATGGATAAAGAAGTATGCACTTCTATCACGTGTAATGTGCTACACTGGCGACTTCTTTTGCCAATCTCGACGAATTATGACCCCTAGACTCCACAAAGCATAAAACTAAAAAAAAAAAGAAAATTGCATCCCTTTGTGTGTATGTGTGTGTCTCTGTCCGTCACACGACTTTTCTCCAAAACTGGTTTCTTCCAAAATTGGTATTTAGGAATTTCGAGACAATACCTCCAGACGTTTTATAATTTTTTTTAACCTTACAATTAAGGACAGTTTGTTTATATAAAGAAAAATGTAAAAAAATTGGTTTTCACAAAAATGGCCCTAACGATTTTCATTAGATTTTCTATATACATATTTACAATTCAGTGGGTAAATAATACGTACTACCCCGTTTTTTCTGTGAAAAATCGGTGAAGATCCCTTTGCTCTAGAGAAAAATGAGCAAAGTCGATTTTCTCGAAAATAACTCCAACGATTTCCTTCAAAGTCTGTACTTATTTACCAATTACTAAGGCAAATAACATGCACTTGCTTGTTTTCCTAGGAAAAATAAGACAAAACCACTTTACTAGTGAAAATATTGACCTTCCAATTTTTCCTAGCTCCAGGCGGAAATACGTTCCAACTTTTTTTTTAACTCCAACAAGCGAGAAAGTAGTACCGTTTATTTAATGAATTTTTCCAAACCATCAGTATTTTTCAAATTCACAGATATATGTTTTGATGCGTTTTCATCGCATTAGTTTTACTTTTAAAACCATTCCAAACATATCATATTTAATCCTATATATTAAAACTCTCCACTATATGTTCGCTACCAGATATTTCATTAAAGTGCAAAACTATCTATTAATATAGTACATAAAAAGATAGCCATTCATATTTGCAAATAAAAAAAGTCACAAGTATCACAGTACGGTTACGATACGTTATAATAAATTTTAATGGATTTGGTTAGTTTTGGTTAGTCGTTGAAGCATTTTTCGATTAGTTTCACTTGGTCTCAAATTATTTTAGTCATTTGAACCATTTCAAATGATTAAATTAAGTTGATACTAAGTACCATACTTTGACGACTAACCAAATTTATAAAAATTTATTATAATTAATATAATTTTTAATATAGATTTGGTGCGTTTTGGTTAGTCGGCCAAGTATGGTACTTAGTATCAACTTAATTTAGTCATTAGAACCGGGATTACGATACGTTATAATAAATTTTAATTGATTATGTTAGTTTTGGATAGTCGTCCAAGTATGGTACTTAGTATCTACTTATTTTAGTCATTTGAACCGGTTCCGATATAAATAAAACTACTTATTTTCTAACCAATATATTTATTTCGTCGAATTATTAACTTATGGCTTTTGGTTACTCTCTATTAATCGATTTCAGGGTATATTATAATTTAGCTCGTCCAAAAATCCATTAAAACATGAAACACTTAACAAGGGAAAATGCATCCAAAGTATAGGTAACCCCATATTTCCAACAGCTAGAATTTTACCGTATTTCACGATCCGTTTAATACAGCTGTAGCGCCTCTACTGGCGAGTTTCGGCGGAATTTCGGCAAATCGAGCCGTTCAAGGCCATAGCAGACCGGGCGTGGCAACAAGGAAAGATTGGATTCTGGTTATTTATTATTCTTGTGACCTGGGTTCCAAAAGTCCAATACAGCATTTGAAGTTCAAATAATGTTATTAGGTCTACTAGATGGGCCAGTTCATATCATGTTTTCATGTTAATATAATAGTACTAACATGTGATATTTTTAAAAATATGTTTTAAAACATAATCCTTACATTGACAGTTTAACTTAATATTAAGACTCTTTTTGCATATCCTTTTACTCTGCCAGATTAAAAATGAAAAGTATGGACGAATATTTTGATGATCACATAAATATATACTGATAATATTTAGATGACAAAAATATATAATAATAACTCACCAGCATCTTGAATAGAAACCCTATGAATTACATGATTGTAATTTGGACTGATAAATCTGCTATTTCGCATCCACCTGACTCCAGTCACTTTCGGCTTGGCGTCCGCTGTACACTCGAGCGTCGCTTGAGAGTCCCTCTCTACTTTAAGTGGATTTTCAGGGCCCACAGTAACTCGAGGAAAGTCTGGAAATGAGAGAGTAATACATGAAAATAATGATCCCATTTATTTAGATTACATAGATTAATCAAATTTTTTATAAGCTATATTGAAAAAGTTACTATTCCACTAGTTCCTTATGGGAATAAGAATCTGATAAATAACTATATAACTATACTAGATATTTAATAAATAATTTCTTGAAAACCGATAACAATTGAGACAAGCTAATTTAAGGTCAAATTGGTATAACTAATAGATAAAATAGCTAAATCGCTCAGGAGTTTCTAAATATTTCAAAGCAGAAGTTCTAGAGAAATAACTGAAGATGCTACTTGATAAATAAATCATTTCGCTGACTTAACATTCAATCAGTTTACTTCAGCATCAGTTTGTTTATCGCCCGAAAAATATCAAAAAACTATTACAGAGATGTTAGAAAGGAATATTAATATAAATTTATGAAGAATATTAGGATATATTTTCGTTGCAATATTTATTCCAGAGAGAAGTAATTGATGAAAATTGTTTGCGACAAAAAGCAACTTTTAAAAATTACCATATTAATAATTCATGAGGTAATAAAAGACGTATTAGATTATTTTCAGTATATAGAATTGGTTTAAATTAGTTACAAATACTTCTCATAAAAACATTCTAAATTCACAAACAAAAAACGGATTTATTAATGAAACTAGTTCTAATATCAAGTTTGGCGTTTAAAATATTTACCAGATAATATTTTGTGAAATTCGAAAGTTATTATTTGCTATATGATATTAATAGATTCTGGTATTATATATAAAACCAAAATTTCAAACATAAATACTCGAACTACGTTAACAACTGATGAGTATTTACTTTTAGCTAATAAACTGAAGTATAATATAAATTTCTGCTAGCATCGATAGTTTAATACTTGTGTATTTAAATTCCATGAAGGTAAAATATCATATAAACCAAAGTTAAGTATACTTTGACCGTGTATCCAATGATGTAATGTAGTAAACCGAGTACGATTCATGATATGAAAGTTATGTAACTATGTTTTAAGTGCGTTTTTAATGATCTTATCGGCTTTTTAGTTTTTCAGTCCTAAAAATGTATTGAAACAAAATTTTGAAATAAATGAAACTATCCTAAAAGCGGCAATGGTTATCTTTTAAAAAACTGGACTAGGTTTCCATGACAATTTGAAAAATGTAACAAAATACGTGATGTTGGATTTAAAAAATGCTATTTCGTCATGGTAAGCTTGTTGGGACAATCCTAAAATTGAATAAATAATTATTAATTGCAGCATGAGAACTGGCGTTAAAATCTAAGATAAAATCTAATTACAGGTCACAGTCAGCCATTAGAAAGCTGATCAGTTTTCAATTATAACCATAGATATCTATCAGACTTTTATTTTTGCTAAAAACTATAAACCTCAGCACAAGATAATTTTTAAAAAGAAAGACACTAAACAGCCTGTTTCACTTCGATGTATTACCAGAAATATTTTAGTGGTTTTAAGAATCTATTGGTGGCTCGTTAATATTCTATGATACTGACATGGGGCTGACACATTTTCTGATAGTTTAAGAAGGACAAAGCTCACCCGCTAGGGGCAGAAAACTTTTTCGGGTGGCACGTTTCGAGCCTTCAAAACAAATCAGCTTATTGTTTATTTTTTAAAAGTATATTTACCAAATAAGAGAATTGAGAAAGTCTGATACTTAAAAAAATATATAATCCCACTTTTGCGGTTTTGACTAGTTCTTATACTCTTCAAAAACAGCTTGCCAGTTTTTTTTTCAGAGAAATCAAATCGTTTATTGATATATTCTGAAGATTTGTTTAAAAAAGATTGAATTTATTATTTTTAAACAAAGGCGCTGCATTCAAAATTTGTAAAACGCGAGGCTTATAGCGTTTAACGAAGGACTGTTTTACCGTAGGAAGGACGGGTCGCAACCCTATACTGACTTTATATTATGAAACATAGTGCATTAAAGTTTTGTTAAAAAAAATTATATATTGATCAGCCCTAATGTTAATAGTGACTTAAGAATTTCCTTTCTTTCTATGGTCATTCAGTTACTAGCTTTATTCAGTGATAAAAATACAAATAATACTTAAGATCATATGGTCATAGTAAATAAACCGTTAGTTAATTTAAGTCGTCTTCACACATAATTTATGTACTCTGTTTTTGTATGATGAGTCCCTTCATTTGCCATTTATGTGATTTCTCTGTTATTTTATTTTCCGTGCTTCCATCATTGAGTTTTTGTTAATGTATTCATTCGTAAGTTTACAGTATGTCGCTTAAGTAACTTGCATTCATTATTTAGTTTTTGCATTTCATGTAGAGATAAACATAATTTAGTGTCATATAATAGTTATATGTTGACTAATTTTTTTGTTTTTCCTTTTATTGACTCAATTAGTCATATCTTTTTTTTATTAGGCCCATACATATGAAGTCTGATTTTAAGCATTTTTTATTCATCACTTTCAAAGATTATAAGTGAAGACAGTATATCATCGACGAACCTAAAGCTTGATAGGGAAGTATCATCTATGTCAATGCCTCTAAACTCTTCCTTCAGACTTCAGACAATCTTTTAATTATTCCATGCTTAGGTCTAAATTGGTTTGCGTCAGTTTTGTGTACAATAATTGAACACACACGGTCTCTAGAAACATCTGAGCCTCTTTTTATTCTAGGAATCTTCAGTAATACACAATCACCTATTTTTTAGAATTTTCTGCGCGCCTTCTTCTCTTTTTCGCGACTTTCATGGCGTTCTTTTAAGGTATTTTCACTTACACAATATAAAGACATAGTGAAGATTGGTCAGTGAGATGATTAAAAATTATTGAACACTTTTGACTAAAATCTTTTCATCACTTTCTCAACTGGAGCGTTATCTAAACCACTATTGCTCTTTGTTTCAGGCACACAAGTGATTTCAAAAACTCCACCTTCTTTCGCCAACTCCGTCAGTTCTTCTCCTTTCGTTAAAGCTTTTACAATCGTAGACGGGAATTACTAGAAGCTAATCCAATTTTAGTTTCAAAACCTAAAAGCGTCTTGTGAGGAGACCGCCCTATTGTCCGGTGAAAGCAAATATTTTTCTCCCATTGCACGATTTAAAGACCCGTTGTTACCAGACATCCAAGCTTCCTTGACGTTGAAGATGTCTAGGACCACCATGTAGAATAATGCATTCCGGCCATAAACTTTTCAGTTCAATTACTACTCTATTAGCAAACTCACGACCATCGTCGCTTTGAAAATTTTTAGAAGCTCCTATTAACAGAGAAATACGTAATAAATCTGAAGCAATTTTTTCAGCGCGTGTGGTTTCCATTGGCCGCAAAAATAAAAATTTGGTGGCATGACCTTGAAGATAATTAAGAATCTATTGGCTGTCGAGAACGATTAAGAATCTATTAAATCCACCTGTCCCCTTTAAAATATCAAACGTATCACTATTTTTTTCCTTACAGTGCAGGCAACATCTAATAAAATATTCTATCGCTTGACGTGAATTCATTGGTTTATTTTTGAGATCTGCTTCCATTTTAGATCGGCCACCATGTCCTGTTTTGTTGACGTAAAATCATAGAGTTCATCGTAGAAATCCTCATAAGCTACTACATATTCGATTGCATTATTATTTCACTAATCGTCATGAGTTTGTAGTAGAAAGTATTCTCGCATATCTATTTTCTTCTAAAAAGAATTAATTCAATTAGATACGCTACTTCAGATATTATTCGAAGTAAGGCATTTGCCCAGAGTGGAATTATGGCCTGATCCGCATCTTCTCAGAGCACGTCCAGGATTGGTTTCCACATATATAGAAAAAATATCAAACGTTGTTTATACAACATTTAAGCTTATTACTCACCTACGCGAATTTCGCCTTTTTTTATATAAACACCCAATTCGCGGCAAAAAATTTTAACTTCGGCGGCGAATTCTTATGTCAATATGGTCAATTTTGTTTTAATCAATAAAAAAACAATAATCATACCATAACCTTTGAATTCTTAGATGTACCTATGAAATAGATTCTAATAATTATAATTTTTATATGTGTAGGTTTTATCATGCGATGTACCTTTTGAGTCGCGATAACGCTAAAATTATTGTCTTTACTTCTGATCTATTTCTCCTATTTCACGTTTTGCAATTTTATCGCATTTACTGATTATTGGCAAAAGGGCTTGCTTTTTATAATTTTATGCTAATATGGACTCTGGGACATCTCATCCACCGATCTAATATCCACTATTTATTAAAAAAAATTATCTGCTCTTTTTTAGAACAATTTTCATTTCGGGCGCGTGTTTTTCTAGACGTATATACGAATATAAATGTTCTGCCCTCGCTTTCAGATTCTCAGCGCTTATTCTCATAGTTTTTGTTTTGTGATGTAAGTATCTAAGATTTGTCTCTTAACGTTGGTATCATCAACTTTATTTTATATTATTTAATTTCATTCTTTTTAGCCTGGGCCTAAAGCGGTTAATGTTCTTATTTTGTTAATCATCCTAAATTACCATTTTATATTTTAATCAGTTTTCTCTCTTTTATTGCAATCCCCTCTTCTCTTCCGGTAGTAATTATTACTGCGTGTTAGATTTTTGTTTATGGAGACACATCTTACTTATTACTAACACGATTTTCCTCTCTCCCTTTATTCATGTGGCTGAAAAAGATTTGTTATTGTAATGCGTAATTTTATATTTAGATTCATCATTGAGCTTGGGTTAACATTTATATTATTTTTCGTTTTTAAATATGTGATTGTTATGAATTCGTTTCTCCTTACCCCGTTTGAAACTTACTTATTTTCTTTATTATTTCAGATGTTATATTAACGAACTCTGTTTGAACCGTGTAATTAACTTATTTAATTTTGGTGTTATCGTTAAGGTTTATACGTGCCTATCAGTATCAGTATCAGTATGGAAGGGGTGGCCCCTAGCGGGCCTTGCACTTAGGCCACCAATTGGACCCGTTGTGCCCCCAGCCCGCATTAGAGAACCTCCAGGATGCCGGTCCTCCTTAAGAAAGCCCGCATCTCCTTCAGACTAACACGACGCACTGAATCTGGCTCGATCGACGTCACGCCAAAGATTCTGAATGTTGCCCACGCAAAGGCGGGGCATTCCGTAAGTAGATGGTATGGAGTCTCGTCGTCCTCCATGCACCATCTACACTCCGCCTCCTCTGCAATTCTCAGCAGGGTCAGGTGCCGTCTAAGCCTACAGTGCCCGGTGTAGAATCCTACCAGGGCCCTGCACTCCTTCCTAGGTAGACACAACAGCCCCTTGGCGAGACTCTTCGCGGGCCCATGTATCATGAGCCTCGTCTGTCTCATCCCCGGAGCCGTCCGCCATACCTCCTCCGCCCGACTATCCATCCAGGTCTCCAAAGCTCCTTCGCGGACACACTGGGCGATCCCCACACAGGGGTCAGGCCCCAAGTATCCGCGTGCGGAGCCTTCTCTTGCTAAGGCGTCGGCTGTCTCATTTCCCGGTACACCCGAGTGTCCCGGTACCCAGACCAGCGTAACCTTTTTTCGCTTTGCAAGTTCAATCAGCCAGCTTCTACACTCCCTTACCAACAGAGAGCGCGTACGGACCGACTTCAGCGCCATGAGTGCGGCCTTGCTGTCAGAGCAGAAGAAAATCCTCCTGCCACCGACATTGAGCCTTAACGACTCCCAGACCCCCATCCTGATCGCAAAAATTTCCGCTTGGAAAACCGTAGTGTGCTCGCCAAGTGAGGCGTATAATTCCCGCCCCAGAGCCTCACAGTACGCACCTGCTCCGGACAGTGTTCCCATTCTGGACCCGTCTGTGAACCAGACTAGCCCATCCCAGGTTCCCATCCTTCCCTCCGTCCAGTCCTCCTTTGTAGGGAAGAGGAAGTTTAGTCCCTCAGGGAAGCCTATCTCAGGAACCATCGCGTCACCTGGCATACCCAGGATGGCTAGGTCCCCAGACAGGCCTCGCCATAGACCACAATGGCCCCAGCAGGAGCCATTGTCCCTCCACATCTCCACGTCAGCCAATCTCATGGCCGCCCTGGCTGCCTCGTGCCTCACCCGGTCCGTCAACGGGGGCAACCCCACCAGCACCTCCAGGGCCCTTGTGGGTGCCGTCCTCATAGCCCCGGTGATGCAGAGGCATGCAAGTCGCTGTAATTTGTCCAGCACTAGTCTGGACGCCATTTTCATGGATCCTGGCCACCAAACAACCGATCCATGCATGAGCATCGGAGCGATCATCGTCCTGTGCTTATTCCATATAAGTTTGCTTGCAAAAGAGTGAAAAGGAAAAGGATAACGTCAATGGAGAGTGAAAATGCTTTACATCTTCGGCAATATCAGAAATGCAGTACTGTATTAGATATAAAATTATCTGAGGTTTTTATAATGAACTGAATAAAAATATCATAGATCAAAATGTTTCAACTGAAGATCCAATAAATGATAAATAAATCAACACCACGATTGTTTTCTTGCTTTTAAGCATAATGCATTATTAGAAGGTGCAGTTTCATGGGATGATCATGGTAGCAAAGAAGTTGGAGACCACTTGAACAATTTTTTTTTCTATTTTACTGCTAGTCTCTCTCGATTGATCTCATTCCTTGTTAATATTACATCCAAAGCAAGAAAAGTTAATGATTTTTTTCAATGATCTCATTATTACAAAGGAACTCTCCTAGTTGAACAGGTGCTTCACTTTGTATTTTTAGTGAAGATCTAATGCTCTCTTGATTTTGGAGGACCTACAAATTATTGGTTATTAGGAATGCGTCGTCAGCATATCTGATATTATTGATGATTTCTCCATTTATTTTGATGCCTGACGTAATATTTTTAAGGAGTTTCTTGAATATATTGTCTAGAAAAAATATTGATAATATACACCTCTACCGCACTTATTTTTTAATGGGAATCGAAACTTCATGACACAATAGCTTCAAGTTTTTGCGGCTATTTGTTTACTAGGGTTTATTTTTTATAAAAATAAACCCTAATAAAAAAATTACAATGCTGTTTTGTTTAGAACTAATATATTGCAAAACCTTTATTCTTTTATATTAATTATACATTTTAAATCGAGATTTATGGGACACAACAACACAAAATTGTGAATTGAACATTTCGCCGTATAAACGAGTTTCTGCTGTATTACCTGAGCTCAGATATTAAAAAAATACTTTGCGAGTCTCTTGTGCTCTCATCCTTAAATTTATATGGCAATATATACGGACCCTGGAATATTTTACTTATATGGATATTAGACGAATTCAAAAGATCCAATATTCTTGCTTACGATTAATCATTGAAATCCGTCGAAACGAGCTTCTTTTACATAAACTAGAAATGAGCTGTCTTACATATAAATTATATTTAAGAAATATGACTTATATTTTTTCTAACTTATTGAAAAATGTGAGCAGGAGGTGTCTTTCCGTTTCATTAAGTAAATTTGTTAATTCAGAATAAATACATATCTGGCATAATTAATTAATTTCAAATAGTTTGTAAGAAAAATAAATTTTCATGTCATCGGCCAAAATTTAGTAACCTTTCAAATTGAGAGGAAGTATATTGTAAGGGCCCAAGAATACTGCCCTAAGGCATTTTACATTTACATTAAATATTTTCATTAATAGCCACTCGCTGCCCTACGTTTGATAGGAAAGACAAAAGTAGGATTGAAGCATTTTGACTAAGTTCGATAAAATACGGGACATAGATATAAGAATTCTATGATTGACGATATCAAACGCCATTGTAAAACCCCACAGAATTAACATACATGCATTATTAGTATCCAAAGTCCTAAAAATATCATCCGTGGCAGCAGAAAATCCAGTAGAACAGCTAAAACCAATACGAAAGCCTGATTGTTTTTTAGGAATAATATTTATTTTCAAAAATAGGGGGCATTTGAATATCCAGAAAATAATTAATCTTGGCTAAGGATGGATTATTAGCCTGCTTCCAGAAAAAGCAAATGATTTTTTTCAATAAGTACAATAGAATATGTATTAGAGGAGTCAATACGGTAGGATAAATAAGTAAAATTAGAGTTATGTTTTAGTTATCTATCCCAGACATTTGGGAATTAATATATTATAATATGTCTTGCTACACGATTAAATCTAAACTGATTATGTAACCAATTATTATTGTAAAATCATGCTAGGTTAATATCCGGTAGATTTTTTGATATTATAGAGTAAATTATATTTTTAAATTGTTAAAATGATATCACATATGTTTCGGGTAATTTAATTTTGATACTTTCAGAAACATTAATCCTTTTTAACTTCTGCCATTTTTGCCTTTACGTAGAGTTTCGAAATCTATAATTTAAATATGCTCTTTTCTGATCTCATTGCTGAAGTAATAAGCTTGCCTAGTGGTTATCTTACAAAGCTTTTGCATTAATTTAAGATGCATAGTAATCTAAGCAGGTTGATAAGGTTTTTTCTTACTCTTAATATAATAAGGATGAACTCTAGAGTGAGTGTGAGTAGCTAAAACTTCTAGTATATCTTTAGTAAAAAAAATTCTATAGCCTGCTGTTATGTCCACCATATAATACATCATTTTGAAAGAAAAATATTCAATATCGAGAATATGTTGATGTTACGCAAGGGTATATAACTAAAATAACATGTAGTAGGATACCCTTAAATTAATATTACAGTAGATCAACATATAATCCCAGATTTAAACATCTCTTATACGGGATCGATCTCCCAACATCAGCAACAACATTACAGAAAATTAGATCAATTAATATGGAAACTATATTTGATATTTTGGTGGGTTTCGTAAATTAGTTGTTTAAGATTAAATGTTTCAGCAATAACACAAAGGAAATTCGAAATTCAGCTATTCGTGTTATACAAACTTAAACCTTTAATACACGAGAGTACTATCAAAATTAGTAAAAACATTTGTAATATTATCCTCTAAATATGCAGCAAAAATACTAATATCAGCATTTTCAACAATATTCTGTCACATTATATTGAAGGCATGCATAGCAGTCGATAAATGCCAATTTGAAAAAGTGTTATTATATCAACAATTGACGAAGCAACACTGACACCTAGAAAACCAGGAGAAGTGCTATGGCTCTTAATATGGATGATTCTAAAGGACGAATTGATAATACGACTAGCATCCAAAATTTTCCATCGCTTAGAATACGCCGACGACCTTACGATTATTGCAAAAGGCAAATTCACAGGTACGACATTACTAGGTTGGACCCATGAAATCTACCGTGTACTGATTTGACTAATTTTATTATTTTCAGTTAAGCATAACATCTATTTTTTATTATTTAAAAGATAATATTTTATTTTGGTCGGATTCCCACTAGATACAAGGAATTGGGAAATAGATGTCCGCGCCCCTTTTTTTAAATTGTTTCTTCGTACGCCTACGAAAGATTTCTTTTTCCGAAATACAGAGGAATGCCAAAGGGTATTTGATCCTTGATTTTTGTTTATCTGGCTTCATTGGCGGATCAAAATTTGTACTGTGGTTATGTAAGATTAAAGAAAATTTTAATAAGTAAATTTATATCTGTTTTGTCAATGACGGAAGCGTTTCATTTATTTCGCTACTCTGGCACCCAAGCGGCAATAAAAACAGTTAACACAACACAAGTTAAACTGATCTAGGACTGTATAGAATCCCTAAAGGGTAGTCGAAACAGATTGACTTTAGCGTGGATACCAGCACATACTACACGGTATAAAGGCAACGAAGCGGCTAATGGATTAGCTCTGGCGGGAGCCAGAATGGCCCTAGATGGACCAGAAACCTTCTGCAGTGTGGAAAAATTCACTGAGTTTCGCTACACTGCAAAAGGTTTCTGGTGCATTCAGGGCCATTCTGGAACTCACGCAAAAAGTTAGCATCAAATTATGGATGGAAACGAAATCTGAAGAATGGTGGAATAGATTTGCCAGGTATGAGACAGGTGTGTCAAAAAACCTAAATTCACAGAATATTTACTAAGTAAGAAAAAAGGTAGAACTAGAATAATAGATGGACTTCTAAGATGGCATTGTAGATGTATGAATGTGATTGAACTGGTAGCAAAACCGCTGTGCAAGTTCTGTCAGAAAGGGGAAGAAACAACAGCGCACATACTTTTCCAGAGCTCCTCAACACTAAAGTTCCTTCACTGGGAGACAAAAGCCAAGAGCTCTCAGATATACTGAGGATTTAAAAACTAACCTATGCCATCTCATGGAGAAGACGGCGGGATTGCATATAGAACTTTAAACGATTTCTTGATGGCAGACATACTCTGGAAATGTCGCAGTGTGGAGACAATAGGTCATAAGCTTCTAAACTAATCTAATCTAATCTAAGGGGTCGAATTTGCATCCAAGTATCCTTTTTCCCCCGACCAGAATCTCAACCCAGACACGTTCAATAAACTACCTACAGACATGGAGAACAAGTTTTAAAAATATCGATCTTCCAACATATAGTTTAAATAATTACCAATTTGTATTTGACCTATATAAACTAATGTTCAAAATGTGTATAATCAAATAAAATTTTGCGTGTTATTTAAAAATCTTTTTGAGAAAATGAATGCGATTTTAGCTCTAGCTTTTTTGTACAGAATGTCTAAGAAAAACGCTACCGTCTTCCAATCGAGCTTCCAATAGTTCAAAATAGTTTTAATTTTTTTCTGTTTAATTTATCATCAGGCTACTACAAAAGTTACTTTCAAAGATGTATATTTATTTTATTATAAGCTTTTTTGAGTTTTACACAAATGAATAGTTGTCTGTATAGTGTATAGCGTATTTTTAACAAAAAATTCACCGAGATACACCGAAGACATAGAAAAAATTGGACTACATGACAACAATCTGTCATTGTATAAAATAATCAACTTCTCTCTTAATTGGAATCTCAAATAATTATAACTAGTTTGCTTGTACTTTGATCGAATGCTTCTACTGTAACTGTAATAAACTTTTTGAGTTTTGAGTGTTTAGGTAAGCATTTGCTAGTACGTAACCTTGTAAGACTTGAGAGAAATTTCTTTCACTTATAGACTACATGATCTGATTTTTTAAATTCTTGTATGATGTAAATGTCTGCAACTTCCTTAATTAATTAGGAATCCTATACACACAAAACATTGTCGAAATTATTTGCTTTTGCTATTTCGCATCACAATGGACCCTAGACAGGCATTCTTCTCCCTTGAATATAGCCAATTATCCTACCGATGTAAAGGGTTAAGAGAGATTAAATTAGGGGGAGTAATATGTGAAAAAAAAAAACGTTATCTACGTAAAACTTAGCAAGAAGATATTTGATAATATAAGATTTTAAGGCTTATTGGAAATGGGAATAGTATAATCTCTATATTATATAGCGTTCATCTATATAGTAACGGTTACAATAGAGACCATGCACCAAATAGCTGACAAGTCCAATGTGAAGCTTTTCGTAAATTTCCATTAATTAAAACTAAGGATTTAAAATAGTCTGTTGACTCGGAAAGGGCATAGTCATCTAGAGTATAATAGTAGCGATTCATTAAGAATTAATCAGATCCGTTTCTGATTCGTAGCAATTTCAGTTCGAAAGGGTATTGTTCTCATAGAGACGTGGGGACGGGTGATTTTATGTTAGATTCAGATCGAAAGTCTATAGAAATCGGGATTATCTCTTAAAATGCACGATGATGTTATCCTCTAAAGATTTTAAGGTTTTTATTTCACAGTTGGGAAACTAATAATTTTCTTGGAAAAATAATAATACAGCAAAAGCATGCGGTTTCATTCATTCCCAACTAATATAAACCTTAATTTTACCGATTTGAGTTCAAATAATGTAAAGCTTTGCATTGCACAGAACCATGCCTAATATACATGAGAAAAAGGTTGTTCTAAAAATTGCAATTGACTTCTTTATATTTGTATGGTTTATAAATGTATTCCATTAAAGGATGCTACAATCCTTTGTTTCATAGAATTAATGGTGAGTGCCTATTTGAAATTGGCAACAGTTTATTGTCAACTTCCTCATCTCCTTAAGGTTGTCAGGTGCTTATTCCTAATTAAATTTAGATCACGTCGATCACAACCGTTAAGATTTAATTGGCGCGTGCCTATCAGTGGGTGGTTGGTTTGCTTTTGTTTGTGGTTTTAGATTTTTGAGGCGGATTTTTCGGTTTAAAAACCAATAATTATTACTGTTTTTTTTATGATTGTGATCCTAATAAGGAGGTAAGGTATGGCAAGTGCCCTTAAAACAAAGAAAGCTGATTTGTGTTTCATTTTAATAATGCAGTATTGCAATATCCAAGGCCATATCTATTACCAAGGGTATGTGTATTAAATTTTTTTTTCTCGGTAGCGGGGTTTGGGGTTTTGTTTCCTCGGGCACACCTCTAGGTATTTTAATTTAAAAATTGTAAGATAGGTTGCATCAATGGTGTTGTTTTTGTCTCTGCAAAAATATCAGAATTTTTTTGCGGAAGAAGAGTGGATCATCGGGATACGGGATACGTGAGCGTTTCAAACTTTCTGGTACGATACGATTTATGTAAACAGAGTTTGTATTGCTGGCCTTGCATATTATTGGGTAAAGCAAAAACCTCATGGTGCATAATTGTTTCGAAGATTTAAAAAAATCTGTTAGACAGAGTGCGAGCTTCTTAAGTTATTTTAATGTCTTTGAATTTGCACTTTTCGTTTTAGTCTTTAGCGATGTTTTTTCATTCACGGATGTACTGTTTGATGTGTTACACTCTATTATAATTATTGTAACTCTCAAATAAAAATTACGCAAGCCCTCCTAAATATGAAACGAAATGACGAATCATTTAAACAGATTTTTGATAGAGCGACTTTAAGGACGTCAATTACAACTGAACAACAAGACAGACAAGCAAGATCCACATTAACTCAGGATCAAGTTTTTGAAAAATATGAAGTTTTATATTGCGAATTGCCATTCGTTTTCGAGATTTAGAAAAAAAATCAGTTTATCACTTTAATGGACACTTCAAAATTTAAATCTTACTCCAAAAACTTTCCTACCGACGCATTAACAAACCTAAAAGACTGTTACCCTAATATATTTGCCGATTCTCAAAACCGGTATTCTGTGCCACAATTTATTTGGGCTAATGTGGAATTTAAAGACCTTGAACCACAAACTCCTTTAGGGAAGTATATAACAGTTAAATGAGAAGTAAAACTATTTTGTTCAAGAAACCAATCAATAATGTTTTATTATTGCCTAAATATAATTTTATGGAATATATGAAATCGTTTCATATTTAGAGGCGCTATTTCTTCAAATGGGTCGAATTTAATGGCTATCGTTCCTTTTGTTAAGAAAATAAGTCCTATAAGCTGTATTTCAGATATTTTTTTAGTAAAAGGTTGCCTTACTTGAGTTACATAATAAGACTCATTATATCACTAGGTATGTAATCAACTCATTACATTACTAGTGATGATTTTCTTATTGACAATGTGTCAAAATCAGAATTTTTAATGTCAAAGTTAAACTTTTTTCATATAAAATTAAAATTAAGGTTATTGCTTTATTTAATTGGTCGTAGATGAAACGTTGTGCACTACAAGACCGCTTTGGTATTAAAATCGTCGCGGCAATATATCCCACTCATAAGTATTATAATATTGATTTCTGATTCCAAAAAACCGAGTTCTGAACAAAGGTTTTTTGGAATGTTAACATCCTCTTTAAAGACTGAAAATTAATAATGGTGCGTAAGCAAATGATGTTCATAGTTGTGCGGCCATAACAGAGCAGATCTCAAGTGATAATACATTGCCATCACCTGCCTGCCCAAATCAAGTTTAACCCCAGACGTTTGAAGATGGCCACGTGGTGTGGTGTTGAATGAAAACGAGTAAATAAATTGACGAGCGCCTAGGCCGAACTTACTTCCCTTATGAAAAACAGACAGTTTAATGTTATTTTGGTCGATGAGCACAAGTCCTTTCTTCTATTCTTTCACTTTTTACATTTCTTTTTTATCGTGGTTACATAAATTTTAGCACAGGTTTCTGAGACGTTACCAGTTCCAGTCGTTTCTCCGGCAGCTGCTTTAACTTTAAGTGACGGTTGTTTGAAAATTAACATTGGATTGTGGCTTGAGTTTATGACATAAAGTATTAGAGTAATTTAGATTTCTGCATAAAAATGAATTCCACTTAAAAATTGTGACAGTGATCTATTTGATTGTAAATTTTTTAAACAACACGATGAATGTGCTGCCAAGGGGTTACAAGAAAATGTCAAACAAGTATTTTTCTGCGAAAACCTCGGAAAGGTGAATGGCTCTGCTTTTATCTTAGCAATGAACACATCTATTGCTAAGTAGTGCTCGCAGTTTACTCATAGCAGTTATTGGGATTGGAAAAAATATTGCTGGATGTCTACTTGAACATGAAATTTCTAAAAATCACATAAATGCTGTAATTGATTTTGAAAGCCACTCTAAGAAGTGCGTATTGATTGGGAACTCACGCGATATGGAAACAATGCTGCATAATGCAGCCAAGGAGTTATCAGGGGATTAAGTTTGATAGTTTTTATCAGTGAAAAAGATCTAGCATCTAGATAGCAACTAGGGTTAAAAATAAGATATTGGGATCAACCAGCAATGGTAACCACCTGGGACTACTGAAGCTTATAGCAAAGTATGACGACTTTTAATGCAATCACATAAAACATGGATACCGTGGGAGTGGCCACACGAAATACCCCTCCACCACAATTGGCGAGAAAGTTGCTCAATTAATCAGCAAGTGAGTTTTTAATGAAGTTGTTTCTCGAATAAACAGTGAAAGAAAGTACTATTCCATATTATCCCTGTTAAATGAATTGTAACATTCATGCCTTACAGGGGCCATAAGCCACAAGGCTTAAAATATGTTTCAAGGCTTGAGTACGTTTCTGAAGCAAAATAAAGTAGACATTAAGAACTACCGTGGTAAGTCTTATGATAACACTTCTTCAATGAGCGATACATGCAATGGCCCGCAAGCGTTGGCATTGGCAGAAAATAAATTAGCATTCTGGGTACTTTGCGCTGGGCATTCACTCAATCTTGTAGTGTAAGCTGTTGCCGAGTGCTGCCTGAGCGCTGTAATTTTGTTTGCCGTTTTGGAAGACGTGTATGAATATTCTATGGCCTCAACTAATATATATGAAGTTTTAACCGATTACTTGAAAAACGCCGACGCTGACAAACCCATTCTCATCCTAAAACGGACAGTACGTTGATCATTGATAACAGATATTACAAAAGCTTTTTAGCAAGGCTATAGAGAAATAAAAAATGTACTTTTTGGAATTTCATAAAACAAAGAAGATTCAGAAAAACTACGCGTTACTGCTACAAGTTTGCATAACAAAATGTCAGAGTTGGAAACTGGACTATATACAGTGTCGCTAACAAGCTTCACAGGAAGAAGACGAGAATATGAGAATATTTGAAGAATATGAGGTGAAACCTGGTGAGTTGCCTGATTCTGATTGCACCGAGGATTGCACAGAATATGATACACTACGAAAACGTAAAATAAACGTGTAAACGTGACTGCATCCAAGCACCAGAAGTTGGGTTAACCTCATCAGAAAAATTTCGAACCCAGAATTTCCTTCCTATCATTGATCATTTTGAAGCACCGCTGCGGCAGAGTATTGTGCGGCACACAAATTAATTGAGACCCGTTTTGGGTTCCTCAAAAAATTGGATACCCTTATTAATAGAGATATGATTGCAGTAGCCTTAGACTTATCAGAATCAAATGACAATGACATAGACGATCAATCGGGACATTAACTGATTCAGTTCAAGTTTGAGTTTAAAAAAATTACGCAAAAAGGAAAAAGTCATTAGTCAGGAGAGGTGGATGAATAAACTCATCTTAGAAAAAATTAATTAAAGGTTTGCTTTATGGTCACAGTAGTGGAGACAGATTATTTTCCAAATTGATGTTGATCAAAAACAGGCTTCGTTAGAAGACAGGCTCTAAGCTTTAGTGTTAGTTAGACTGTTTGGAGAAGTTCTGTATTTGACACCATATTGCCTTAATGATTCAGTCCTTTTCATTTGTATCATCACGAATTCATCAAATTCTAAATGCTCTGTAGGTACATCATATGTAAATTTTCTATAATATTATACAAAACAATTTTTCATTTTTGAATTGTATAATTGCTGAAAACGCGAATTTTGTAGGTTAATTTAAAAAAATATATATTTTCTCCTGTAGGGGCCCACAAATCCTAAATAAGGCGGTATTGTCGACCAATTATAGAAATTCTCAACCTATAAAATATACAAATTGACCAAACCGTAATGCTTAGGTTGAGTTTCATTAAACTATCAGACAGTGCTTCATATGAATTAAACTATATTTTCTTTATTTTAAGCTGCGTATATGCATCTGAAGAGCCGAGACTTAAAAATAAAATTGAAAACATGTATGAATGTATGCATTGAAACACAATTATTGCAACCTCCACCACCTTTTTTTATACATGTCTGAGCCCTCTTTCTAATAAAAAAGAGAATATCTTGCAGCATAATGAGGTATTTGTGTATTCATAACTAATACTAAATCATTTTCTGGATCGTCCTATTGCCATGCTGAAAAAAGTTTGTCTTAAATATGGGTTCCCTTGAGCACTAAATTAGCACACTTATCCGATTCTTAGAATTCCATTTACAGGTGCCATGTTTCTTTGCAACGAACCCGAAAATTTTAATTCTTCCATATAATGAACTAATTTTCGCCAAGTTTCTTAAGTGAAAACGAGGCGTTAATTCACTGAATATTTTCTTTGAAGGAGAAAATTAAATATTATTAATTTGGTGCTATAATAAGTAGTGGACTTTAATTAATAATGTTTATGTAAAGCGTATTAAAGCGCCTCCTTTTAACATGAAATTATTAACCCAATATCATGTTCGATTTTATCAGAAAAGTATGTGAAGTGTTTAAAAATATATTTATTAATTAAGACTAATGATTACTCAGATTAGACTGTGTTAAAGTGAACTTTTTCCCCGACGCGACGTTTTACTTACATATGCCACTTCAGGGATATTTAGTCCGTGGGGCTCCTTAGCATATAATATGACTGTTTGACGTAGGGAAGGTGATATTTCTTCTTTATCTGCTATGCCGTGTTACTTGGTGTGTGTAAGGACGATACTGCCACCCCAGAATAGGGTATTTTCGATTAAGAAAAATATCTCTAGGACTTCTTGTGAAGAACCACTTCAATTTGAATACCTCTAGTTTCAAGATTTATAGAAATAAACCTTAGAAATGAGCTTATATTGATGAAATAAAGTCATAGCGACGATAAGTAAGTGCCTTTATCATAATTATGGTATCAAAATGTATATTAGAATATTCATCTTTTCGGCTTTCTTTAAAAAACTATTCAGAATATATTTCCATAACATAAGAAGCAACGTAGATCAAATTACTGTTTTTAGGAAAAGTCCATTGATGATGGAAAAAGATAGCTTCCTAAAGCCAGGCACATAAAGCTTAATTTTTAAATGTGTTAGTACTTTGATAGTGCTTCATATAGTTTCATTACTACTATTTTAGTGATAAGAAGTTACGTCCACAATACAATATGTTTAGGTTGAAGGAAATCTCAGCTTACTTGGACAATATTTATTAAATATTCGAATCAAAACGCCAACGTTTCGACACTGATCAGTGTCATCCTCAGGGCTAGAATACTACGAGTCACAATTAAGACGAGCGATCATTAAGAATGA
>MU182430.1:210604-224366 GCA_016904865.1 Pissodes strobi | reverse complement strand
ACGCGCGTCGAGTGCAAAAATTCTGTTTCGGTATTGTGGATAAAGCTCAGTTTTAGATTTTGAGTAAATAATATTTTTGACGAAGCATTTTAAGTCACTTAAATTATCTAAAATCTGAAGATGTAGCTCGCAAGAAAATGTGATATAATAGTATTATGTAATACTCCAGCAAAAAAAAACGTTACTCAACTCCTGACAAGGACAGTAGGGCTGGAGTTTTAAAACAGGAAGGTCGAAGGAAACTTTGTTGAACGCTTTCAACAAGTTCGCTTATAAAGTAACTTGCGACAGTGCCTCTAGGTGTATTCACTCTTCTCTGAAATACATTATTTATATAAAAAACATTCTGGAAAAGACGCATTTTTCCACACCTTCCCTTTTAGGAATATGTTTTAAATCTATTGTATCGAATTAATTAAATTTATGGAAATCCTTTATGCTTCACTTAAACTAATTTAAGGAGGGTATCTCAGGAGAAGGCGCTTAATTGTTCTCATTCTTTACCTTAAATAAGCAAAACCCTCCAGTTTGTAAGCAGAAGCCACTTCCATAAACAGGAGTTTTTACAACGACGGAAATGTTAGCAGCAAAAAAGACCTGCATAATTCAACGGCAAAAAAGCGCAAGGCGAGAAAGCCGAGACGAGATTAACTTTCAAGGAGTTGTAACCTGCTATGCTTTCTTTTTCATCTCAAATGTTCTGCTGTTTCATTCTATGGTTGATAATAGGCAAATAGCTTATTTGCCATTATATCGCCATATTAAGGAATTTCCCAGGTGTTAATAGTATATTAGCAGGATAGGGTTCTTTAAATAAAGACAAATGCATATATATGAATATATATATATATATATATATATCAGCAACAATCGCTACATTTCTAGGTAGCCATTCATTGTAGGCGACGCCTTTTTTGCTTTACCAGATGCACATCAGCTTACGGGAATGAGTACCAATCTTGTATAATAATAAAATGACCTTCATCGAAGTTAAATACTCTTCCTCCAGGTTTGGAATTGTTTATATTTAAATAGTCTTGCCGGTATCGAAAAAACCGTTTTGCAGTGCATTTTCCCCAATAACACTCCTTTCCGTAATAGCATAATTGGTTTTAGCGGCTTTCGGTTTATATATTAGAAATGCTGGATTCTTTTCTTGTTGACACTTCATTTTCTTTTGCCAATAACTAACACAAATTTTGAGCAAATTGAAAAATTCAAAGACTGTTATGAAAATTTAGAAGCAGCTCTGGCCACGGCTTTATGTCGAGTTTATTCCACTTATCTTTTGCCTGTAATTTAATTTTATTCTGCTTCACTCAAATTTAAATATACCTTGATGTTCGTAAAAAAATGGTGATGTTATTTTATCTTATAAAGTTTGATCCAAAATTAATTACCCACCTATAAAATACGCCAATAATACCCAAACATTTTTTTTGCTTCCATCTAATCGATGCTGAAGAGCGTCTGGAGCATGCCAATTTTGCCGACGACGACGACGACGGCGACGGGTATGTATGTCATCCTATTCTGTTTTCGAAGTGGCGAAAACAGGTTTGGTGTGTATTTCCAACGGGATAAAATATTCCAAATTATGCACATTTTTTGTTCGATTTATATGTGAGCCGCCGATTCGCACTTCAACTGTCTTCTTTGTTATAGAGATTATATTAAAATATTTATAAATTTTGGTCTTGAGAGCTGTACTTGCCATATTCCATTTTAACATATAGACAGAAACAGCCGAAAAATAAACACATAAATCCACTGAATACATCCCATATAGGTCCAAGTAAAGATTTATAATATAACTAAAATTGTCTAAAATAGCATCTATTCTTCTAAGTATGCCAGCTTAACACTTTAAAACGCCATTTATGGAAAATGACAAAAATGTCCTTAACATACATAAACATTCATGTCGCGGACTCCAATGGCCGCTGCTCGTACCCAATGCGAGCGAGAAAATCAGATTGCTGCTATTAATGAGGATATGAACGCTATCGTGGAATGGGATGAGGTAAACAATGTTCAAAAAAACAAACACCGCAGGACCTGACTTATCAATGAGAGGACAAACACTGACTCTGCCCTCAGCCATGAACTTGCTGGGCATCAACGTAGAAAGCAACATGTCTTGGCATAATCACGTTACCAAAATCGCCAAGGAAGAAGCAAAAAAACTAGGAGCACTCTATATAGCAAAAAAGTTGTATACACCTCATCAGCTTTTACTGCACTATAACCATCTCTGGAATATGGCTCCCATGTGTGGAGCTCAGCACCCAAACACTTGCTCAAGATATTGGACTCCATACAGAGGAGAGTAGTCCATCTTGTGGATGACCCAGAGTTGACTAAAGCCCTTGATAGCCTTGAACATCGAAGAAAAGTGGCGAACCTTTCTCTTTGCTATCGATACTAAAACGGACGGTGTCCGAACGAGCTGGCTCTTATGATTCCGCCCAGACGTTTGCTGTTATGGGACTTCATATTCTGGAGGACTGCCTCGCTCTGGAATGCACTTCCGAGTAACGGCTTTCCCGAAAACTATAACTTACAATGCTTCAAGTCCACTATCTATCATCTTCTTCGCACATAAACCGCTTGTTGAGTGGTATAAGATTTTCCATTTGTGTGTGTGTGTGTATGCCGAACATAAAAAAAGTTGGATCACCACAACGGTTTAATAGTATTTCTGGCTTCAATTAAATTGTTCAATTGTTTCTAGGGTCCTTGTTCTTTATGTATGCATATCAAGTAACATTCGTATTATGCTGTTATATGCAACTATGCTATAATATCTAATATAGAAAATTCTAGCTATAGGGTTGACATTTTTCAAAAACAGTTTGTAATAATTCATAGAAAATATATAACTGATTTTGAATGTGAAATCCTTTTTGCAGTAAATGAGTTGATAATTTCATTTTTCAAGGGGTTGGGAAGAAAACACACAAACAAAATATTGACGTTAAAGAAACATCTCGAGACAGTTATGCAATTACTGCCAAAAACAGTAAATATCCTAATTTTGTTAAAAAATAACTGTCCTTTTGACAGTGACTATGGAATAAGTCAATTCGAACTGGCAACCTCCTACGTTTTCATTCACAGCAAGAACTACCATCGATTTTTAGAAACTCAAACTAACTCAAAATACTACTATATACTTATGTTGTTAATTTTAGCCAGAACGTATGGAAATTATTGCTCTAGTTTACCCTGAAGGCCTTCGAGCGCTGATGAAAAGTCATTATCAAGTTCGTAAAAATTAAATCAGTACTAAGGAAACACCATATTTCTAAAAGATAAATGTTAATTGGAATGGTGTTGAGTTTAGGAGTAAGTTTCGCAGTACCTTCGAATAAATATGGACAACAAATAAGACGGTAATATTGGATTGACAAAATCCATGAAGAATATCAGAAGCATCCTTTTATTGGAAAAATAAACATTTTTATTAGTGACAAAACTGTCAAGATATCGACAAAAATTTTAAACCCCTAATTATATAGTGACGTGTAAAACGGGGGAAAAAAATCACCAAAATCCGTCATATATAACTTTTCAATAATTTAAAACCTGTGAAAAATGTTTTATCGGCTTTTTCTACGTACAGTTTATTTTAAAATTTGGTTATTTTAACCAGGATATTTTTTGGAATTATTACTAAAATCAAACCAAATTACTCCATTTGATAAATTATTTTGGTAATTTTAGTACAGTATTTTGCTGTCATATGATTTTAAATTGGATATACTAGTTTATTACAAAGACAATTGGTCGAAAAATATGACGATATAACTTTAATGCAGTTAGTAACATTAAACACAAAAAGTTCAATCTAAATGCAAATGCGCGCCAATATTTACATTTATAATGAGCTAGTTTATTTTGGGTCTGCCAAATTGGTCGATTGTAATTTAAACTAATTTTTTTTCGGACAAAAAAGGGTAGCTTTAGCAATTTTCACATCGGAAAACAATAGCAGGCTCAGTATTGTTAATGGAAAAATGAAATGGCTTTTACACGGATCATTAGCCCAATCATATAAAATGATTGATTAATTGTTTTTGGCCATCGATGTTTTCCTTCTTTTAGTATCATATCTTTTGTATATAAAGCTTTCAAAAAACGATGCATAAGCAGTTTTACCAACAAAGGCGTGAACGATATGTTACACTAAACTGAAAAATTATCGCATAATTCCGAGCATAATTCAAAGAAGATATGAAACGATAATTTAGTAAATATATTACCTAATTTAGTGAGTAAAGTTATGTAAGATAGTACTTAATTAGTAAAAATATAAATAATACTTATCTGCCGTTATAAAAATTTAGTAAGTCAATCTTCTTTAGAAAATCAAGTGTTTACTGAATTAGAAAGGGTTTGGGGCAAAATCCAAAGTTTGGCACCAAATATAACTCTAGACGCATTTAAAATTAGGCTTGATGGGTGCAACTAAAAATATATATTAACGTAACACCATCTTTGTCATAGAATTTTTTCTTGGTTCAAGATAGAGTAAATATCATTAAATCATCTTACGTCTCATAGCATTGCATTTTGAGAAAGAAGTAGATTATAATTTTTTTCACACTGTTTAAAATAAATGTATTCCTGCTTAATTTATTGCTGTTTTAACTAAAGAGTACCGCCTTATGTACGCTTCAATCGAAACAGCTCATCAGAGAGCGCATATGTACAAAAATTAAAGTTAAGAAAAATAAATGTATATTTTTCTTCTACTGTAACCTGCCTTAAGCGTAGGGCACCAATTATTTAACACCATTTGTTCATTGCTCAACATGCGGTCCATATGCCAGGTTCACTAATCGGTTTTAATTTTATATAAAGCTGTGGGTCTATGTATTGCCAGTTAGGTGAAGGCGCCACTAAATTTTTAACTAAAAATATATCAATGATTTTTACACATTGAAATCATAAGGCAATAATTCTTATCATTGGAATGTAAGTAATAAAATATTTCGTGAATATTTAAGTAATTTTAAAATGCATTTAGGAAATATCCACCACCATTGGGGTGTGTGTCTTTCAATTTGACAGTTATTGAACATGTCTACTTTTAGACTGACTTCGTTGTATATGAAAATACAAAGGCGTTATTACTTTAGGCAAACGTGGTAATTACCCTTAAAATCCGAATGGGACAATATTTCTTACGCCAACAAATAAATTAATGGGTCTTAATTTGCAGGCTCCATTTCGAGATAGAACTATTTGCGTTTAAACGAGAATTGCCTAAAATAAACAAAGAAGCCGTACAAAAAGTATACGCCGAGCACAATTCTTGCGCGAAAGTAAATCTGTGCCGGGATTTCTCTCTATGCATAATTTTCCTGTTGCATAAATTACATAGTTTCTCTATTAAAATTGCCTGATTGCAAAAATACCTATTTTTGATAGATTTTCTGCTTAAAAATTAATAGGTATTTTTCATATGAGGTATGAGGAGCCTAACTACTTTCATTTTGAATATTAGTTTAAAACTATTTCAATAATTTTTTATGTCTTCAGCTCTATTGAATTTTAGTCTAAAACCGGTATATAGTTAAATAAGTAATAGTTTTATTTAGCATCAAGTAGTTTAAAGAAATATGTAATGTATTAGGGACCTGCATGCTTGGTAAATGGCTTTCAGTAAAAAACTTTAAAATTCTACCGATTTCGAACTCCTGACAAAAGTTGCCATGGGTAAGATCTTGGCATTTCGGCCCTTAAATGAGAACGAAATGTTAGCCAGGTTTGGTTAGATTTCCATTAAGTCTAAGTGAACCCAGAACCGCCCCAGTGCTGGCCAATGTCTATAAAATGAAAATTGTAAAATTATAAACAATATTAGCGAGGCCTAGACACGGGAAAGACTAATAAATGCTTTAAATATTTTACCGGTCATTATTGATTTCAATTCTTTTGATTCGAATGATGATGCTAAAGTTTATTTTAGCAACGAGTAGGAAAATAGTTTAGATGATGCATGATTTATACACGACTGGCAGTTTTTTTGGAAATAAATATGCAGCTGTTTTCTTCCATGCCTGAGTTTAAGTTTATGACGCCAATCTCTCTATTTTGTTGAAGTGAATTGAGGTTCCACAAAACGGTCAAAGAAATAACATGATATAATAAACATTTACCACTGCTCTCTCTTAAAGATGAAAACGGAAAACTCGTTTTGGATAAGAATAAGTTACAGGACCTTTGGAGGAGCTCGGGAGCTGGCGAGGTCTTTTTTGATGATATCCGAGCGGGAGACGCTAATAACCACCAACAACAACTGAGTGGGCCGGAGATCTTGGAATCGGAGATCATAAAGACAATCAACTCGACAACGGACGGGAAAAGTCCCGAACCTTAAAACGTATATGTCGAAGTCTTAAAATGAACTAATGTGCAACAGCTAACATATCTTTTCGACCAGATATATGACATCGGGCAAATATCTTAAGACTGCCTCAAATCCACATTTGTCACAATATCCTAAAAGCAAACCAGAAGAGCTGCGAAGATTGCAGACCCATAAACCTAATGAGCAACGCACTTAAGGGGTTCTACGCATAATTTATTCTATACAACATACAAATGTGAAAAGATGTGCGGGAAAACGAAGATTGGCTTTATAAAGGGGCTGGGTTCTAGAGAGGCTCTATTCTTGATGAAACTTCCAGTACAGGAATGGTATGATCAACGCCAGAATGTGTTCATCTGTTCCATTGACTCCAAAATGCCTTTGACAATGTAAAGCATGTCCTTGATCAGTAGACTGTGGGAAATAGGAATTGACGATACGGATGTTAGAATTATAAATCAGCTTTATTGTGGACAGTCTGCTGAAATTCGAATTTGAGGAGATGTCATGACGCAGGAATCGCTAAAGGGGTCCAACAGGGATGCGTTCTATCTCCCATGCTTCTATTATCTATTTAGAGAAGATATGTCAACTGCAACAACGTGGTTACTGGAATAAAAATAAACGGCGGACCCATCAACAACATTCGATACACAGATGATACCGCAATCCTGGCTATTAATCTAGAAGATCTACAGGGCATACTGGATAGAGTGGCCGAATTAGGCGAACAGTTTAGACTGAGCATTAACATCACAAAAAATAAAATGATGATTATCAGTTGGCAAGAATGCAATAACATCAACCTTACCATCAACGGTGAAACAATTGAGAGAGTATCCAAATTTAAATACTTGAGAGCTACCATCAATGAGAAGTGAGAGTGTTATGAGGAGGTAAAAATGCGAATCGGAACTGCAAAAATCACGTATTTGAAAATGAAAAGTAAGAGAGGGTATTCAGAGAGCACTACCGGTTGACCTTCGATTGCCAGTGATCAAGTGATACGTGTGGCCCATCTTGTTGTAGGGTAAAGAAACATAGTCGCTTAAGGTCATAATACTGAATCGAATAGAAGCATTTGAAATATGGACACTACGAACAATGATTCAGATTTCCTGGACAGACCATATGTCAAATTACTATGTTTTACTGAGAGCTGTGGTAGAGAGAGAGAACTCATGAATGTGGTGAAGCAACGAAAAACGTCTTATTTCGGCCACATGCTTAAGAGTGACCCACATTCTATCCCAAAACTCATTATCCAGAATGAAAATAGCAACTTTTTACCATTTCTCCTTGAGATATGCTTCAATGCTTCAAAGCTTCAAAACTGATTTCATATCAGGAACTGTGGCGGAACACTAAACCGTCGATACATGAACTGTAGTTTTAAATTTGCTTGATCTGAGCTCTAGAACCACTGTTTCTTGAAACTTTTCGCTTATATTCAAAATCGATTGAGTATTTTTTCTTGTAGCTTAAATTGCAAATTATCTGCAGGGATTTTAATATTTCGGAATATTAAAGGAGGATTTAATTTCAATTTATTCAAATATTACCAGTAAGTTCTGTAACTCCTACCCGCTTACAACTGCTGCAAAAATGCAACAATACTTTCTTGAGACAATATAGATATTACTTAAATGCTTCGAACAATCTGGCCCGAATTGGCAAAACACTTAAAGCCATTAAGAAGTAGCCACTTACATAAAGAGGCGTTTTTACAATGGAGGAAACGAGAGTAGCAGAAAAGCTAAGTTGCATAATTTAGCTGAAAAAGGAAACAAAACTGGAACGTTGAGGCCCGATTAGCAGTCAGACAAGAGTTGTGTCGTTTAGCGATGTTCTGCGTGGATTCTACAATCGCAGGTTTTTTTCTTGTTCTCTATTAGAAAAGATCTTTTAAAAGAAAATGTTTATTTCCAAAGACAATTTATTTATCATTAAGTAGAAGATGATGCCAAAATGATCATTAACACCAATAATTTCATTTTGCAAAACCTATGGGTTTGTAGTAGCGTTTTTCAACATATTCAGTTTAAAACGTAAATAATCATGTATATAACAATTCAATTACTCTTACCTTCTCTGTACCACTTCACTTGTGGGTCCGGTGAACCTCCAACTGAACTGCAGGTCAGTTCTTGTCTTTTGCCTTCTGTAGCGGTCACTCTGGATCCAGGGGCGATTTGAGGAAGTTGAGGAGGTGCCAGTACGGTCAATGAGTATCTCTGAACATGAAGGTTTTGTCCTGATCCCCCTGCCTTTACTTTACATTCAAATCGTCCGTCGTCTCGGTCGTAAGATGCGTTACTAATTAGAAGGTCATAGATGCCTTCTTCGACGTGGTAATTTAATCTAGAAGGAAAAATAATATTTTATCCGTTCCTCATCTAAAGTATGAATGTAACGAAATCGTTTAGAAGTTACTCACTTTTTTACAAAGAGGCAGACGATGAGGAATACTTATCTAGTCGACTATTGAGTTCAGATAGTTGAATAATTGAGAAAAAATATTATTTCTAAAGAAAATGCTGAAAAATAAATTACTGGTCATGTCACACCACATAGTGCATCACATAACGCATAATAATTATTTTTTACCCTTTCGGGCGTTGTGTTGATTATAAACAGAAACAGATATGAAGCCCGTTATTAAGAATACCTAAAATAATTCCATTTTCTCTTATTCGATGGAATTTTCAGTATTCTCACGTATGCCACAATGGACAGCGAACGTGACAGTCTATTATGAAAACAGGAAAATCTCGACGGAATTTTAATAAAAATTCAGAGAAGATGTCGTTGCTATTGTTTTAAGAACAGAACAGATGCCTCTAGCCTCTTAGTTATTAGTATTGGGTATAAATAACAGGCACAAGGACTCTATTATTCGATTAATATATCTTATATCTTGAAAATACTATATTTTATTAAGACCGCCAACTACAGCCGAGCCATAAAAAGTCACTTTTATGTTTTCTTCAAACGTTAAAATATCAGATAAATCCTAAAAATATTTAGTTCTTAAAGCTGCTGCAAAAGACTTTTTCTGGCGGCGCGGCGGCGGCGGAGGCAGTAAACATAAAAAAAGTTTACACGAGTCAACTTGATCCGCATGGTAGAAAATTGACTCAGAAGAAGTCAGAAGTCCTCAAGGAATAAAAAAAAATCGATATTTGATTGGATAAACCAATGACAGCCAAAGTAGTTTCTCTGCCGCTGACATAGAACACCTTCTTCAATACCCGAAAGATCTTCAGACATGTTTTTGTTGCAATACTTAAGATGGTTGTTTACCATTGCACTAAAACTCATTGTTAAATTCAAAGTAAAAAAAAACATTATTTTAGTTTGGATCTGTTGGACTTGAGAATATTACAAAATGTATAGTAAATTCATTAAACACAACATCAAAAAAATGCCATTGATTATTTCCCTCATGTATAAAAAATGCTATTTAAAAAATACAAAGAACAGTATGCAGTGCATATGGCACCAGTTTATGTCCTTTACCTATGAACGAAACTACATTTTAAACCCCAACACAAGCATCCCCGAGTTACCGAACATATAAAGGATTAGGCCGCTTAATATGCGACAAGAAAATGGTCAAAATTACAAAGAAAGACAATATGGAACGTGACGGCCAAGTAGCTTATGGAAAAAATATCATACAGATGTTAATATTCTTTTAACCCATTTACGGATATTGAGTTTAAGTCAGCAAAAGGAGTAGCGAAAGCAGTTACAAAAAACCCCGAGAACATGTCAGGGGTGTTTTATTTTTTAAACATGAAGAGTATAAAAAATGGTAGACACATGCATATGAAGATAATCCTGATGGCCTGCAGCAAAAAATTATTTATTGTTTTAACATTTGAATTAGCTTGGAGAGGAAGAAAAGGAGTAAAATATTTGGCCAGCTCCTTTAAGAAATAACTTACCAACGAAGGAGATAGAATTGGCCAATTGAACGAATTTACTATAACCTAATTTTTAGTAAGATCACTCAAATCTTGCGCTTCATCCAGGTGGGTAATTTGAAACAACAAAAATCCAGCACGACTTTATAAAAAGTTTAAGAAGGAGCGGCAAGATATAAAAAGTGATCGATTCTTTTAACAGTAAATCAATTTTGTAGAAATGGAACAGGGTATAATAGTCTAAGAGCTAGTGAACCATCCGAGTAACCCGTTTCCCACAAAGCTAGAAAATTTTTAAATTATGTTTTATTATCGGTCAATTATGAAAATATGAGTCTGGCAGGCATCTCGCGGTTGCGTCATCATCCCTTAAATTTTTGAAAATGTCAAAAAAAATTTTTTTTTAACCTTCTCCCACAAGGCTACAATTTTAATACGTTGTAATTTACATAAGTTTAAGTTTAAAAAAAAATTGACAACCTATTTTGAGGGTTGCAAGTAAGTGCCAGACGATAGCAAAGTTGTCATCGGGATAGTAATTCATAACCTGCTCCCACAAGGCTGAAATTTTAAGGGCATATTCTATCAATAATTTAAAAAGTACATGTAAACAGCCAAACTATTTTGACGGTTGCAAGTGTCTGCCAGACGAGTATATAATAGTCATGACGCTCGATGGGAGTGCGAGCGTATCAGACTTGTTCGAGTTCCAATGTCAGAAAGAGAGAATACATCTATTGTGTATAGGCATTCCAACAGTAATTTACAGGAAAAAGTGAGTGCTCATGAGATGGTGAGACGTATCTATACGAGCGAGTGAGATGAAGGAACCGGTAAGACCAGCTGGTCATTTAAAACGCAGTCAGCATTGGCTCAGCTTATCCACTACCAGCTAGTCCTCTCTACCGAAATCGGAAAGTTGGAATGTCCACAGTCGAGTGCGCATCGGTATTTTTAATAGACGGTTAATTTTAAAATTAATTTTCACTTCAAAATCCTCGATAAATTCCGCCGAAGCCACGGCTATCGCCCTAAAAAAGTCCGAAATTTCGGATTTTAATACAATTTAGCCATTTAAAATCGTTTTTAGACGATAAAAAGTTTATTTTAAGTTAAACGAACTGTCAAAAGTATTAATCATATGCCCAGACGTTTAAAACAATATTGAGTCATGGCCCTCTTCTAAAATTTGCACGGCACTTTTCCAAATCAAAGGATGCCACCGCAAGATGACTAGCTGGTAGTGAATAAGCTGTGGCAATGGCTATACATTATTTCTCGGCGTGGCACAAAGCTATTAAAAAATTATAATAATATTATTAAAAAATAATTTATTACTTATTAATTTTTACTACTGGTGTTAATTATGGAAGCAGTGAATATAATTTGTGTCATATGCAGACTTGATATTTGCCAAAAAACAACAAAATGCATTGTCATAATTATGTAGTTAAAAATAATTCAGTTGTTTCGATTTTTAATGATAACTTGTCTTGCATAAATCACGAAGAGGCAGACACAAAAATTATACAACACATTTGACATATCAATGAAAACAATCTGAATATCTTAATTAAATCATCAGATACTGATATTTTAATTGTAATGCTTGGAAATATGGACAATTGCACATTTTTTTGAATAATTTCATGCACTGACCGGTTGTGACTACAATCATTTTTCAAAAAAGGGAAAAAACGGCCTTTTTCAATTCTTAAGAAAAATTTAGAGTATCAAAAAGCTCAAAAAACTTAGGAGTGCTTATATAACATGGCGTAGCTGTGAAATTTTTCCAGTTATTGAAAAATTTGTATGTGAAATTTAGGGCAGCAAAGGAGTTGCTGTTAACGAAATAAGATATAATAAATTTATGATCACTTATAAACCAAAAAATAAGAATGAATCATTTAATAAAAAATATTTAAATTACGATTCATCGAATTTACCACCGTGTCAGTCCGAATTACATGAGCATTTTCTACGCGCACAATATATAACGAGTATATGGAGTAATGCCAATCTTAAAGTACAACGTTAAAAACCAGAGAATAATGGATGGATTATTGATGATGATGTGAGGGTAACACTGCTCTTTTACAATCCGATCAATCTAATAACATTGAGTCAGGTAAATAATTTTTGTGTTTTATTTGTACGCATAGTGTTTGTATGTTAAAAAAAATTTCCCTCATTCCATTTTGGTAATAAAATTTTTTACTTCTTTTCCAGAAAACGATGAAACGATAGATAATTATCATTTTGGTTCAGAAGATGAAGACTAATAGTTGCCATAATAATGTACAAAGATCTATGGAAACTAATAAGTTTCAATAATAAATAATTGTTAACATAAATAAACATTTATACTTAACATATAACTCTGTTTTTCTTTAATTTCAGTAATCCTTCATCGTATCTTGGTAATATAATACAGAATATTCTCTTTTTCTGACATTGGAACTCGAACAAGTCTGTTGCGCTCCCACTCCCGTCGAGCGTCTTGACTATTATATACTCGTCTGGCAGACACTTGCAACCGTCAAAATAGGCTGGCTGCTTACATGCACTTTTTAAATTATTGATAGAATATGCCCTTAAAATTTCAGCCTTGTGGGAGCAGGTTTTGAATTACTATCCCGATGACAACTTTGCTATCGTCTGGCACTTACTTGCAACCCTCAAAATAGGTTGGCAATTTTTTTTTACACGTAAACTTATGTAATTTACAACGTATTAAAATTGTAGCCTTGTGGGAGAAGAATTAAAAAAAAAAATTTTTGACATTTTCAAAAATTTAAGGGATGATGACGCAACCGCGAGATGCCTGCCAGACTCGTATTTTCATAATTGACCGATAATAAAACATAAGTTAAAAAAATTCTAGCTTTGTGGGAAACGGGTTACTCGGATGGTTCACTAGCTCTCCTACTATAATGGTAACCTCGCAAGACGAAATTTAATTGCCATCTAGACCAAACAAGCTAAAAAAGCTGAGTTAAAAACAGAAAAGAAAAAAATTACCAAATCATTCCTTGAGGGCGACAGTTGTGACTAAGTTGGTTAATGAAAGACGGCATAAAGGAACAGAAATTAATTAAAATAACAAGACTTTCCGGCGCAAAATCAATTACTCGTTATCTTCAAATGGTTGATGACCACCATCCTGGAATAATAAATAAAATGAGGGATAACAACACTAATAACAGAAGAAGAACTTTCTACCCTAAATATAATCCGAAATATTACCGTGCAGAGATCAGACGCTATAGCGAATCAAAAAAAAAATCCTATTTTAAATGCGTAATTAATTATAATTCTGGTAATTTTTAACTGCTAAAAAATATATTGTTTTTAAACTCTTTGAAATGTCCTGTCTCAAAAATGTTGCTGAGACTATTCTATCTCAATTTCTTTGCGAAGAAGCGTAGATTTGCTGATGCTTGCTCAAATTTTC
>MU182430.1:197535-210594 GCA_016904865.1 Pissodes strobi | reverse complement strand
ATTTAATTAAGTTAAATCGGAACCCAAATAAGCTATAATTCCTTTGGATTTGACTGATCCTATATCACAATATTATTAGTCTTGTACTACCTGTGAATTCAGAAACATTTTGGGTTAGAAATCTTTGCTCTAAATTTTACCAATATCCTCAATTTTGAAACAGGGTCATTTTTAATAACGAAACGGCACGCCAACGATCAGATTTACGTTTATCCTCCTGGTAATAACACTGACTTTCTTGTTTTTAGACCATCACGCTTTTTTGCAAATATATCGAGCTGGATAAGCGTTCATGGGCTAGGTATTTGTTGACTATTAGAGAGAAATTTTAAAGCCGGGGATTACATAAATGATTTAAAAAATATAATGATGTGTTAAGCAAATGTATTTTAATACTTTCATATACCAAATATATAAATATCCAGCCCACGCCGGCCGTGAAATTATGGGCCACAAAATTCTAACCAATTATGGGAAATAATAGTACTGGAAAGAGCTTGATCCACATATTATATCTAATTTAATGCAGTCCCTGCTTAATATATCGGCCCAAGTAAAAAAAAAAAGGTTTTATGAGCAATCATAAGCTTTTTTTGTGTTAAATATTCTTATTATTATTATCGTTCCTTATTTTTGTTCTAATTTTTATTTAACCCTTAATACTTATTTCTTCGCTTGGTAACCTGTGATAGGGGATAACTAGACTTAGATTAATTTGCACTAATAAATGTGGTATTTATGCACATAAATAGACCATGTCTTTGCCAATAATATGCAAAAAATACACAACATCACATTAGATAAATTGTTTTAATAATAAACTTAATATTATTCCAGTAGATGAAGTATTTTCATAGAAAGTTTAATACTGTTCTATGAGATGAATTATCTCTTAAGAAAATTTAACCCTACTCAGTTACTATTGCTTACATATAATAACATTTTTTTGCAAATATTAGCGAATAAATATTACAGAGAGAATCGCGATATAATATTCAGATACAATTACAACGTTACAACATGTTCCATGAATCAAATTCGAATAAAATATCTTTAAATTGTTTCCAGCTTTAAGCATGTAGAGAGCAACAACTGACAAAAAAATAAAACTAGAGGTACAGCATCGGGATTTTTTGTCTTTTTGATAATTTATCTTGATATTGTCAATCAATTAGCCTTTTCTATTTGCTTTGAACCTATTAAGTACATCTTAACAAGTTTATCCTTAGGCACTCCAAGCGTTATACGAGTATCAACTGTATACTGACCGGAAGAATCAGTGGCTTCATCCACATAAACGCAAGAATAACTATTATTTCCTATTTCAGATCTAGGTATTTCTTAGATAAGGGCTAAATATAAGGAATCAACCTTGTTACGTCTGAAAGTTCTATCAGTTGGAATCTTAACTTACAACACTTCTGAAGAAACACAACTTACCTTAGGCATTTAAACTTGATTTTGAGATATTTGACGAAAGCAAAACACGTCTTAGTTGGAAGTAAGGTAGAACTGTAAGTAAGTGTTGTTCCACATTCAAGTTATTAAAAGCAATTAAAAATATTCTGACAACCTCTCTACTTTCACCATTTACAAATTTGGGTATTTCTTGGCGTCATTTTTTATCCAGCAATTTAGTCTGTTTATTTATTATCAGACTCTAAAACCATAAAATTTTATTATAGTACAAATAGAAACGCATCAACGTGTTCCCGATGAATATATCAATAATATGCTAAAACTGCAATTTGCTTGAGAATTACAGATTACGCAAAATGCATATTTGCCCAAATCTAGTAATGACTCTCAATAAATAATCATCTAAACGAGCCAGTCTTAAGCAAGTATGATAGCTATAAAACTTGTACGCTTCTTTGATAAATTCACATAAAACCTTTACTAGCAGGTCGAAGAAATATAAATGTTACATCAAAGTTGCAAACTTAAATTCTGACAAACATTCGAGTATCTGCCTTTTTTTCTCAATATTCTTTAAAATTTGATCTGATATAATGATATGACGCTTCCAACCACAATACGAGGCAGATATTGTTAAAAATTCGGTATTGAAGAGAAACCTCGAAAAATATAGTAAAAAATGAGTGTGAAATGCACTTTCACAGTCGCGTGAAAAGTGTTATTTTCAGCACTTCTTGCACAATACATATTTATCAAACAATATTAAAACATCTTATTTTCTTGCTGATGTTTAAGAAATATGGGAAGAATATCACAAGATTACAGCCTAATTATGCATTTAGTTCTTAAGATACTTAATTCAGTTGTTACTATTTGAATAGCCAGCAGTTAAATTTAAATTTGCCAATTTATGTCAAGATAACATTTTACTCTTCGTTATCTTAATCTAATATTAAATCATTTTAATATTTTGCTCCATCATATCCATGTTCTACTAAATTTTGTTCTCACGATCTTCTTCTTCTCCCTTTTTATTTTGTTTTTCAGTTTTCTAGTGTTTTACTACACCGTATGACGACAATATTTTCGTAACTTGTTTAATATCATCTTCAATTTGCTGGATGCATATAGCAAATAGCAATCCTTTATTTTCGTACCCATTTGATAGAAAAGTCCCTCCACTATTTTTGATCTTATCACAAATTTATTGTAAGCACTCCGTATGTGCTTGTTAAATAATTTAGATCATTAGTATGCCCCTAATTTAATGGAAGCGATTTGTAAGCGGTTTTTTTAAACCGCTTACAAATCAAAAATTAAGCAAATATTACAATACATCAGTAGAATCTTATACATATAGAATTTTTTGCTTAATTAATTTACAACGCATCTTCCCCCGGTCATAATTACTTTAAAATATAAAACAAGATAGTGCCATTCGCCAAACAAAGAGTTCAAAGAGACATATTTTTTGCAGTTTATTTATAACTGCACAAAGAATCCAAGGTAGAGAGGTTTTCACTTGCCTCAACACAGTCTACATAATAATGTGTGGCAAAAATAATTAATAGGATAGAAGAGCGCAGACACTGAACCGAGCGAATCGTAGTTTCTTTGACATAAGAGGATTTTTTTACCTGCGGGAAACGTGCTCAGGAATGTAACGAGCAGGAATGAGAGCAAACATTAATAATTGACATTTAGGGTTAGGTGTTTCGGTGATCCCTTATGTTTTCTTAAATGCTAACTAATGAGAACTAATGTATTATGGCCCCTTTCCTCTTTAACCAGTAAAAGTTGATTATATATAGGAATATAATCACTATAAATGCACTGGCACTACAAAGAATTTATTTAAAAGCCAAAAACATTAAAAATTGATCCTTAACGTATTCCACCGCAAGCATTCTGCTAGTTATGTAATCTTATCTTGCCATTTGTACAAATATTAAGCGTAAGCCAATGTTGTTCTAAATTTTTTATCTTATAGATTCTTACCCTACTTCTGTTAGTGTTAACCCATAATTTAAATTGGTGACGCACCTGCCAATCTTTTTAGAAATTCTTAATAGTTTGAATTATAAGCTGCTGGAAAAGTTTTCAGTGATCATGGCATTTTATCTACATTTAACTCTAACTTTAGTAGTATTTATAGGGCACTTATAGTCAGAGGTGCCACTATGAGGAGGTGCAACGCTCCGTTTGAGATATTCCAGCACTTGGTCAGCGTCACGTTAATACCATATTCTTACTGACTGACTAATTTCAAACGTATACGCTCCAAAATTTACCTAAGCTGCCAGATTTACTATCTGCTGCAGCTATTGGTAATATATGCGAGTCGCCCAGAAATGGCGCTAATAAAGTAATTATTTTAAAAGGGTTGGCCTTTTAAATGTGTATTAATTTTTCAATCGAAATATAGTGCAAATTACATTTATTAAGCGCCGGTTTTAAATCAAGCGCAATCTTGCAAGTAATTTATATAATAAAGCTATTTTATTTATAAATAAGTCCGGAGATTAATTATGAGTGTTTGCTTACTTATAAATATTACCAAATAAATCATCTTTTGTATTCCACTTTTAATCCAAAAAGGACTTCCTTTAAGAGCGTAATAGAACGCTTTCGGCCTAAGTCATCATCAGTGTTACCTTGAAAGCAAGTAAAAGAACCACCCATTAACGAAAAGTCAGTGACTTTTCTAACATTTTTAGGAAAAGAAATTGATAAAATTGACTTTGTTATATTAAGATTCTAAAATTGCTAGGATTTCAAAGGAATTAAGTTACTTAATTCGCCGATTTTTTGTATTGAGCAATATAAAAATTAATATGTTAGGGTTCTTTCACTTACTTGTCAGTGAAAACGAATAAACATATCTCCGAAGAGAAACAAATAACAATGGGCACATCAAACTTTCACAAACTACATTTTTTGGAAAACGGTTTACATAATTTTATTTTTAAAATGAGAAACGAGGACTGACCCACGTTTTTGAGAATCACTACTGACAGTGTTGACAAGTAGACGGATGCCACAGGAAATGATCCGCCAAGAATTAGCGGTTATTTATTAAATCTTAAAACATAAGTGTTAAATCTAGAAAATAAAAAGAAAAAGTAACTAAATTACTTGGAGTACAGACTGGCTACCACTAAACTAGATGATATTAACAAAATGATGTGATCGATATTATGGGCTTGTTTTAGCGGATAATTTTAAATATTTTTTAAATTTTTTGAAAATATTAGTGTTAAACAGATTCTTTTTTTAAAGAAGGTGCTTAATTAACTGAATAGTGAACCAAATTATGAGCAGACATCAGCCCGACCCAACTTACCAGACTGGCCTCATCCTTTTTTTGGGTTGCTTAACTCATGTTCAAAGATCAATAGAAAAAGAATAAAATTTTAACTAAGGGTATTAATATTAGTGTAGCAGAAATGGGCAAAACTAACTCAACTCGAACATACTGAAAAAAGGAAGAACTTAACTAAGTAAAAAAATAACTACATTAAGAGCCGACAATAGTCCGACCTAACCTACTAGACTGCCCCCCCCCCCCCTTTTTGGATTGCTTAATTCGTATTTGCGACTGATAGAAGAATTTTTTTGCTATGGGTATTAATATTCAGTGCAGCAGAGATGGGCTAGGCTAACTACACCCAAACATATGAGTTCTAAAGAGATGAAAATAAATTTAAATTCCCTTATTGGATTATTGTTAAACAAAAAAACTTGAAAGAAACGAAAGTACTAAATTAAGTAAAATTAATGGTTAACCATATTAAGACAGACATTAGCCCGACCCGACCTACAAGACTGATTGGTTCGGGCTAATGTCTACTCTTAATGTAGTTATTCTAATACTTAGTTTCTTCCTTTTTTCAATGTGTCCGAGTTGAGTTAGTCTTGCCCATCTCTGCTACACCAATATTAATACCCTTAATTAAAATTTATTTTTTTTTCTCTCGATCTTATAACATGAATTAAGCAACCCAAAAAAGGGGGCCAGTCTAGTAAGTTGGGTCGGGCTAATATCTGCTCTTAATTGAGTTAACTATTCACTTAATTAAGCACCTTCTTTTTTGAAATCAGGTTAACACTAATATTTTCAATAAATTAAAAAAAAAATCTACACACATGTTAAAAATGAAACTTTTAACATTGTCTACTAGCCTTGAAAATGTGCCTTAAAATACCTACTTTAAGGCACAGTGTTAAAACTAAATTGTCAATTTTTTGAAACAAAAAAAAACGTCAAGAAACAATTCTATTTTATTTATTTACACTTATATTAATAGTATATACAATCTGAACAACTAGAAAAATGAATTCCTTCCTCAGTTTTCTGCTGTTCTTCGTGGCTGAGGAGGATTGAACAGATTCAACACCACATTGAAGAAAACAAGAAAACCATTGTTGAAATAACGGTCTCTATAGTAGCTATTTGCCTAGTTAAGAAGAGATTGATAAACGGGACCTCAGGTAATAAAAATAAGAACCAAAACTTTTTCACATAATTTATTTCTTAAGTAGGTATACAAAAATGATAACATATTTAAGTAATATTTATAACAAAAATTGCTTTTTCAATAATCTCTCCAAATTATAGAGAAAAAGAATGGTTTCATAATACAGCCTTAAAAGATATAATAAGAATCTTTATTCTGAAATATCATCTTCTTTAGGGGCATTTCAATAAGGTTAACTCAAGTAAAAATGGTGGTACTGAACTGGCATCACTTTCTTGCTGCAAAAAAATGGTCATGTTATTTCTTGATCAGTGGGAGAAGATCTTTATAGCATTGCTTTAAGTGAACTACAGTCACATCAATGTTCCTGTCACCTCTTTTTGCCTTGAACTCTGTATGATAATCAAAAATCAAATTTGACAAGGTTTTTGTCCGAAAATTGTTTATTTGCTTCTTAAATATGCATTTTATTGAAATATATCTTTTCACTGTATTCATTACGATCCCAATTCAAGGTGATTTCTACGGAGAGATATTTTATATCAATAAAATTTTCTTTGCCCATTTCAATAACATTGTATGGTTTATTTTCCCTTGCTCTTCGAACTAAAGTATAACACTGATCAGGGGTAAATATGAAAACATGTTCCGATTCACTTTCAGTTTTGGTATACATTGAGTCCCCTTCAGTTTATGTGTGCTCCTTCTCAAAAAAGTATGTCTAATGACGATATCATGCTTCTGAGTGGAAAAGTTATGTACAGTAAAGAGAAACTTCTTGTAATAATAGAAAACGAACGGTTAAATTCGGTGTTGAAAATGATTTTATAATGCTTTCGGTCGCTGGTCTTAGATTGCTCTTATAGCAATACTCAAAATAGAGCGAGGTTATCAATACATCCTCTATAAATTGAGTATTAGTGGCAGAAAATATTTCTAGTTTTTTATAGTAGTAGCTTTTCACTGATTCGAATAAATTGATATGGTTCCTTACTGATTCCTTGATAAAATCACAGAACATATGTATCGGTGATAGAATAAGTTATTTTTGAGTTCTTCCATACTCTACATCAACGCTCTCTGCGACGATACACGTACTAATTTGTTTAAAAACTGTTTTGATCACTAGGCCTCTATTGCTAATGTATCAAAGAATATATTTGCATAATACAACTTTATTGTCTCCATCAAAAAACATATTTTTGAACAAAAACGCAATTTTTTCTTTTTTTTGTTGTTTTTCCAGCATCTTCGTTCACGGTATTCTTTCAGTTACTCGTCTTCTGGCATCTTCTTAAATTTCCTGAAAATAAAATCGCGTTGCATATTGACTTCTTCGAGTTGCCAATAATTCTCGAAAATCTTGCTTTTCACCGCACATTTGTGTACAATTTGTGAAAGTATTTTTAAGTTGCCTCTTTAGATAAACATTTCCTTTTCAGTCCTTATATTTCTCTCAAAATCCCGTGCTTTTTTCACTTACTTTCTTTTCTATTTACTTGGATTTCGCTGTCTTTTGAGTGAGTTTTTCATGGATGGTGGATAATTGTTCGGTTATCACTATTTAATGAGCTTTCCTAAATTTAATCTGGAGCGTTTCTTGATATTGTGGAGTAGTGAGAATCATCATCATAAGCAAACGGGCCTTCTTCAGATTCGAAAAAAGCATACTGTGTTCCTGATACTACCAGGATAGGACAAACACCTGTGGGGTCCTAAGTTAACGTTAAGTTGAATATTGCCACTTCTCAGTGAGTGCTCATTGTTGACTTTAAATAAAATGGAATAAATAACATAGATGCAATGTTATTTGACGGACTGATGGAATAGCATTGTTCTCAAGCCTGCAAGTAAAAATTTCCTAAGGAGTTAGGATGGAAGGAGGTTGAACTATGTTCGTTAATCGCGCTACGCCTTCTGCCTGAGGATCATTTTCCTGTCGGAAGTACCATATTGTTTAATGTAATGCATCAAAATAAATTCTTACATATTTTTCAAGTATCACCAGTTAATTCTTCCGTAGACAGGAAGAAGAGTCTCGTACTATAATATTATTCTTATTTTGATGTTTAAGTTCTGTAATGGAATACAGCACAAAAATGTCACAATATTTAAATTAATGGATCGTAATTTACCTGCCTCCAGGATCACTTCAGATTTTCTATCGGCCAACAACTGAAATAGTTTTAGAGTTCTTGAACTCATTTTAAGCCTAGTACCTATATAATAAATATTAGGATTTTTATCTGAAATATGAAACAAATAAAAATTAGCCTATGTCCACAACTAATTTATACTTCAAATGAGAAATTCATAAATTCCAATGCAGAACTAGGGTATGTCCATACTAAATGCGGACCTAGTGTATACGTCTCCGGCGCCGTCGTGAAAGAATACTTCTGTACTGAATCGACACACACGTTCGTACTTAAGCTAGCTGGTGAGGAGTCTCGATGGACTTGTGTAATTTGACAAAAATGGACTTAGCCTAGTTCGGAATTCAATGAGCGATATGTACATATTTTAATTTTAACTATTATATGAGCCTTGCATCCTTATTGTTACACCTCGCCTATAACTTCTATACTTCTGCTGGGTGACCAGTGAATCTTGGATTATTTCACTGTGAAGACATCGACTAATTAACTATAAAAAGCTTTCCATTACGCAAATTTAACTGCCTTTTGAGTTTTGAGATACGCCTGAAGGATTATCTAGCCTCTAGTAGAAAATATATGTTTTGCCAAATCATTTTAGGATAACATTCGATTGTTCAATGGTGAGCGACAGTTTATGTCCAACACTGGTGCTTCCGTAAAGATTCAGATTTGAATTAATAACACGTTTATACAAAATTATATTTATAAGAGGGCAGAAAAGGAGCAGCTTTCAGCATTAAAGTGCAAATGCATTTCTATTCCTAAATTTTTTAGCTTATAATCAACGTGTCCAATTGAAAATTTCCTTTCCAAAATAGCGACAAATTACATAACATGCAACTAATTAATTTTATTCATTATCAGAAAACTACCACCTAGGAATATTAGAGAATTTAGGCTGCTCGACTCTATGCAGTAGTTAGCGATGGTTTACATTAGAAACATTGAATATTCTGGCGTTGACGCCATATATCTAATGCAAGCTTTAACCAAATTGGCGTGGCTAATGATATTCAAAGTTTATTTAACCGAAATGCCTATTTAGCTCGAAATTATACTCCATCCCAGCTTTTTGATATTAATTCAAAGCTCTAAATAATACGTGATCAGCGGTATAGAAATTTGAAATGAGTTCTTTTAAATAGAACCACTTATTTTGAAAGGAATGGTTCGTTCCACTCATACCATCCTCTTTAAGGAACTTGAGGTTTCTGCAAAAAATAAAGACAAGCAATTTTACTAGAAAATAGATTGCTAGGGATAAACGGCCCGGAAGACCTCAGCCGACTTACCATAAATGCGTGCAACTGTAATAAAAATAAAGCACAAAAACATTGAATGACAATCGGATTGCATCAAATGCCTTAACTTTCAGTTAAGTTTGGAATGTACAGGGTGTCCCATTTTCGATGATATTACGGGGTATCTCACTTACGAGTAAAGATAGAGAGTTGCGGTTTTCGCAATACTGTGCTACTTTTTTGTGAAAAGAACGATGGTATAAACAAAATTTTCATAGCCCGCTTCGTTTCTAAGATACAGGGCGAAATTGAAAATAATGCATTTTGGGACCCCCCTCTTATCTCCGTTATCCTTTAACATATCGCAAAGCTATAAAATTGCTCTTATACAGTTTTTGACGTAGAATCCAGTGGCGTGATTAGATTTTTGCTGTGAGCTGTCAATTTTTAGCTATAAATCAAACTTGTGTTTTTTTAAATGGAACACCCTGTATATTTTTCTTTCGTTTGAATGGAAATTTTATAAGCTTTTCAAAAATATATAATACATGATGTGTATTTTAAACAATAAACCTAAAATTCATAATTTCACAAAATGTATCTCTATACGACACTCTTGATGAGTATAGTATAAGCTTTATCTTTTAAACAACGTTATAAGTATTAATAGGCAGAGATTATCAGAGCAATGGAACGATCATTTTTTTATTGGCAAGACATGTCAGTGGCAAAATTTATATTTTCTGTGTAATATTGTATTTTTTACGATGGTTGAAAACGAAAATTATGAATATTTTGAAAAATATGACATGTTAGCCTGCTTCATACAGAGCAATGAAAACTCCCGTGAAGCTTCTCAACTATTAGGCATTCAATATGTTTGTTTGAATATTTATTTACCTTTTGACTTATTTGGGTTTATTTTTTATTTAAGTATTATTTTAATTTATGGATATTCTGAAAGAAGACAATCTGGTTATTTAATAAAGAGAACATGGAACGTTTATCCGGCCCCTACCAAAAACGTATAATAAGGAAAATCGCGGTAAGGGCGGAGGCAACGTTCCTTGTTCTACCAATTTTTTTCTTTATTCCGGAAAACATTAAAAGTTCTGGATGCCTTCTTTCGGAATATCTATAAATTAAAATGATACTTAAAAAATAAACCCAAATAAGTCAAAAGGTAAATAAATATTCAAACAAACTTATTGAAATATAGCTGAGAAGCTTCACGGAAGTTTTCATTGCATTGTATAAAGCAGACTAACATGTCATATTTTTAAAAATATTGATAATTTTCATTTTGAGCCATTGTAATACAATATTACACAGAAAATAGAAATTTTGCCACTGAAAGGTCTTGCCTATAAAAAATTACCATTCCATTGTTCTTAATAGTCTCTGCCTGCTAATATTTATACCGTTATTTAAAAGGCAATGCTTATACTATACTCATCAAGAGTGTCGTATAGAGACACATTTTGTGAAATTATGGATTTTAGGCTTATTATTTAAAATACACATCATGTATTATATATTTATATAAAGCTTATAAAATTTCCATTCAAACGAAAGGAAAATGTACAGGGTGTTACATTAAAAAAAATACAAGAGTGTTGTATCGAGCCACATTTTGTGAAATTATGAATTTTATGCTTATTATTTAAAATACATATATTGCATTATATATTTTTATAAACCTTATAACATTTCCAATCAAACGAAACAAAAATATACAGGGTGTTCCATTTAAAAAAAACATAAGTTTGATTTATAGCTAAAAATTGACAGCTCACAGCAAAAATCTGATCACGCCACTGGATTCTACGTCAAAAACTGTTTAAGAGCAATTTTTTAGCTTTGCGATATGTTAAAGGATAACGGAGATACGAGGGGGGTCCCAAAATGCATTATTTTCAATTTCGCCCTGTATCTCAGAAACGAAGCGAGCTATGAAAATTTTGTTTATACCATCGTTATTTTCACAAAAAAGTAGCACACTATTGCGAAAGCCGCAACTCTCTATCTTTACTCGTAAGTGAGATACCCCGTAATATCATCGAAAATGGGACATCCTGTACTGTAGGAATATTAAATATCTTTAAAATACCTGATAGAAATAGCTGGAGTTTTGACGCGTAATTAACTAAATGCTTGTAAATCCTAGCAATTTATATCTTAGATCTGGTTTTGAGGAGGTTAGGAAAATATCAAATTATAATTTGAAATTTAATTTCAGTTTTTATTTTCAAGAAATAACGATATCGTGTTTTAATATTGCATCTGATTTCTAGCACAGTTTACTGTTTTTAACCTATAGTTGCCAGTTTACTGATGATCTCTTATATGCCCATTATAAATTAGTTTTTAGTATTAATTAAGTTCCTAGCAAGTTTAGTTTAATTTCTATACCAAATTTTTTTGATTTCCTTTAGGAACATGTTATGTTCCAATCGGTTAAGTATTTTCTTAACTTTCCTTAATGTTTTATCCATCTATCTCTTCATTATTTCATTGATCTTCATCATAACCAGAAAGTATATTTGTTAGGTTTTTATTTATGTGTTACATATAATATTTTGTTGCATTTTTGACTTAAATTATATTTGTCTTTCCAATCCACAGAAACATAATTTAAAAAAAAGTCGCCACGATATTACATTATAGAAAATATGAAAATGTATTAAAAAATTAGTTAATGTTGCATCAATAATTTGGCAATGCGAAACAAAATATCGTAAAAAGTTAAAATATTCCAACTTGAAACGGCCCAACAGACAAGGAGCAGAAGAAGAAATACTGATTTATTTTGCATATTTCGATTTGGAAGAAATGGAAGAAGAAAGACGGATTCCTTCTGCATAAGATATTTTCAATTAAGCTACAGTAAATGCGGCTTGAGCATCAAGGGAGTTAACGAAAGTCTCATGCTTACCTATTTTATTGTGAGGTTTAATTAGTAAATAAAATTGTTCTTTAGAGCCATTAATTTTCTTAAACAAAGAATAATTCGAAGGATCTGAGTGTGTGGTCTACTTGCTTAATGAGAAAAAGTACGTAGGAGTTGAACAAATTGATTATGTCACAAGCAAAAAAGTTGTAAATAAACAGATTTACTTCTGATGATGTCACGTTTATGTTAATCAAAATGGTATTGATTTTGACCTGTCTTGCATGTTGATATGCATAATAGCCTAGAAAAGGCACATGTTTGCCAATAATTCAACATACAATTAAAATTGAATTATATCGAAAGCATTTTAGTTTGAACCGCAAACGTAATTCATGAGAAATATTTTCTTCTCATTTTACAAGAATGGAAAGGGTTTCAATAAGGGTTGAAATAACCAATTTCACTAGTATGATCAAGAACAATTGCTGAATATTTACAGCAACAATATTATAGTAAGTATACCCGATACAGTTTAAGTAAGAGTTACCTCTCTTACCGATAGCTGAGCTGACCCTCGTGTTGCTGAAAAGGTTTCGAAGAGGTTGACGCATTACCTCCTACAGAAAGGCCTACCGGCTAATATTAAAACTGCAGTAACGTTATAACATCTCGTCAAATGCTTTTGCCATAAGAATACAATTGAATGGGAGCCCAGTAAAAGTATTGATTATTTTATTGCACGTACTTTCGTATTTAACGTTGATTGTCACGCTGGATGACTGGAGCAATATTAGATTATTTTATTATTATTATTATTAATTAATTATTATTAAGTTCTTCTTGTTGCTTTGATACGGACGGACGTGCTG
>MU182430.1:167681-182535 GCA_016904865.1 Pissodes strobi | reverse complement strand
TTATGTAGGCACTTATTTATTTTGTGTCTGTTAATTTCAAATGCAGCATTTCTCTTTCTATTGATTTTTACTCCTTGGCTATTTTCATCCATGTTTGCTTTGTTAGAAAATACAGGTAGCGCGCACTAATTAAACATTTTGCATGGATTGAGGCAATGCGGGTATTTTCTGCTTTTTTAATCCAGCTATATTCTTATATTTATCTCTGCCGTTGATATTTCTATATTAAGTTTAACAATGTAGGTTAAAAATTGCCCTATTGCATTCGCATCTTCATCTGGGATTAGTACCTGATAAGTACCTATTAACCTATTTTTATAGCGTTTCTGTCGAATTCTGTAAACATTTCTTTTAGTTATTCACATAGTTATAGGTCACATAACTTCATTTATAGTACGAGAGAAAAGAGAAGAAAATGCAAGCCTGTGTTTTAAATAATATTGGGCACTGTGTTATAGTGAATTATAAGTATTTTAAATAGTATTTTTTTACTTTCCTTGTGTTCTAGTAAAATCTATTTTAAATAATTAAATATATCACAAAATTTAATAGTAATAGAAGAATAGAAACATTTCAGGCCTACGTTTATCGGATGCTAATGAACTTATATCGGTGATAATTTTATTTTGATATCAAATATTTTAATTTCCTTATGTTTTAGAATAATCTAGAGGAATAATGTTTAGATAATTAAATAAAGTAAAAAATATTTTACTTTAGTGACATAACTTTATAGTATAGTGGGCACTATATTTTGGTGAGTTATAAGTAGTTTTAATTGCATTTTGTTACTTTCCTTGTATTCTAGTAAAATGACCTTTAAATAAGTAAATATACCACGCAATTTAATAGTAGGACAGGACGAGAGAAAGCTTTAGGCGGTCTTGATGCCAAATATTTTAATTTTCCTATGTTGTAGAGGAATAAGGTTTAAATAATTAAATAAAGTAGAAAACATTTTACTTAAGTTACATAACTTGATATTTTGGTGAACTATAAGCAGTTTTGATTGCATTTTTTTACTTTCTCTGTGTTCTAGTAAAATGCACTTTACACAAAATGTAATGAGGAAAGGGGGAAAGTTTTTGGCTTACTTTATCGGAAGCTAATGAATTTATGTCGGTGGTAATTTTATTTTGATGTCAAATATCTTAATTTCCCTATGTTCGAGAAGAGTAACGTTTAGATAATTAAATAAACCAGAAAATATTTTACATATGTCACATAGTACTAGAGAAAAGAGAAGAAAATAAAAGCATGTGTTATATTATAATTATATAAATAATAGTGGGCACTATATTTTGGTGAAATATACCAAAGTAGTTTTAATTGCATTTTTTAATTTCTTTGTGTTCTAGTAAAATGCCCTTTAAATAATTAAATATATCACATCATTTAATAGTACTAGAGAAAGAGGCAAAATTTTGAGCTAAGTTCTATCGGATGCTAATGAATTTATTTATATCGGTGGTACCTTTATTCATTAATCGCGGTTTGGATACCAAATATTTTAATTTCCCTATGTTCTAGTAGAATACGAGTTAGATAATTAAATAAAACAGAAAACATTTTCCTTATGTCTCATAACTTAATAGTCCTCGAGAAAAGAGAAAAAAATACAAACCTATGTTAACAGTGGACAATATCTTTTAGTAAAGTATAAGCAGTTTTTTTTTACTTGTACTCTATACTCGACGCGCCGAACAGATTCACCAAACAGGGAAAACACGGATACAATAATTCTTCTTATTTTATGATTCCATTGATTCCAAACATAGGAACTTTCATTAACACACTCTATTTTTATTTTTTGTATTATGAATGAGAAAAATCGAAATGAAAAACAAAACATTGGGTCGATTCAATCATAAAATAAGACGAATTGTTTCCGCGATCGGTGAATCTGTTCGGCGCGTCGGGTATAGTAAAGCAAGTTTGAAATAATAATCTAAACTAAATATTATTCTTTATACGTTCCATAATTTTATATAACTAAAAACAAGGGAAATTATTAAAATAATTAAAATAATAACTTATATACAAAATAAGTGATAATTTGTACGCGTTATAATAACACAGTTAGAGTTGCCTGTGGAGTGACAATTTCCTTGTAGTTAATTGTCTTTTTGACGTTTGGGTATCGTAAAAAGTAGAGCTAATTAAATATTTAATAATAAAATGAGTTGCAATATGCACAATCTTTATTACTTTTGAACAAAATCTGAGTATATTCAAGTTTATTATAAAAATATAAAATATTTTAGTGAACAGCTCTGGACTAAATCCTCAACAATAAATATTTGTCAAAAATGTTTTATGCTACTGTATTTATTATAGCTGTCAAGCCAGAGAGATTTCCATTTATTAATTTTACAACTAGGTGCTTATGGGGAGGCTTATTTTCGAAAAAAATATGTTGCCGTCATAGCAATATGTCAAAATGCAAGCATATGATTCGTTAAAATTTACAGGCATAAAAAGCTCCCTTTAATTAATCGGCTTTCAGTGGACAAAGCCAATCTAGATATGGTGGCTGAGAAATAATGAAGAGTATGTGCCTATATATGATCTTTAAACCTCAAATGAAAACAAAAACATACCTTTCCTTCCCTCTACATTCTTCGGTTCTAAATAATTTGAACCAATTTCGTCATCACATCATTACGTCATCGCGAGAAGTTGCTGTCTTGAAACAATTTGAACGAGGTTCAAAGAATTTACCAGCGATAAAACTGCTCAAATTGTAAGATAGATTGCAGGCAACGCCAACGTCCTGCATTTGCAATGTCTTACTGCAAGAGTATTGCGGGTTTCATTACACAAAATGGGATTTAGCGATGTGAAATGGCAACTCGAGATCTCGCTAATAAATAAATGTTTTCATTACCTAGCTTCGGGCCACAGCTCACACGTACATTCTATATCAAATGATTCTTCGATTAATGAAATCCGACGAGGATTTCTTGAACACGCATGAAATTTCAGACAGAGCTAAACAAATATTGAATATTATCTCTTAAAAGGTGGTAGTGTAGCAGCATTTTAATTGATTGACATTCAAATAGCAATCGACCGTGAAAATATGAACTACCTGAACGTTTCCATTTCCTTCTCATGGGAATAAATATAAAAAAGTGAGTGAATAACTTTGCTGTTAACTAAAAATATTCAGGGGCTCAACGGCTAAAAAAAAATCTTCCCTAATTAAAATTAAATACATAGGAACCCTAAATAGATCTTTAAGACTTTTTATTAAGACTTGGAATGGAAAAGTCAACTATCTTGTTAGCAAATTTTAAAAAGATGTTTCAGAAAATCTAAAAGCTCTTTAAATGAACTCTTCTCGTTAAATTCTGCAAATGTTCAGATTTCGCAAACTAAATTGCTTCTTATAGCGCACAAAGCGGTCTCAGAGCCAATTAGTTCTGCCTAATTGGGACCGTGTGTTACACTTTTCCGTGTTATTGCTTAACTTTGGGCTAAAAGTCGATAAAACGGACGGGTATGATAGGGTATACCTTTTAAAACTAAAATATGTGGTTAAAACAAGATATTTGTGGAAAAAGGGCCTGGAACACTTAAAATCTAGTATGTTAACTCTTAATTAATAACGCCCGCTTTCAATTTTACGTAGCAAAAGCTGGCTTCAAGAGATACGGAATTCAAAATGTATTATCTATTTAGGAGATAAATTCGCATGGTAGAGTTGCCATTTATTGAAAAAAAAATCCAGCTATTTTAGCAAAAATATAATAAAAAGTTTAATTGCTAGTTATCTATATACATATAGGAATCCAAAATTATTTTTACTGATCCCACAATAGTATCATATTACTTTGGTGAACTTGTAGATCAATGAAAAATAAAGTGAAAGCTACACTGACTACATTACGATCTTCAAGATCCAGACAGTGGTGGGTACACTACAATATACCTGCTTTTGTACCTGAGTTCTGAGTTAGCAGTAGAAAAGCAAGTAGTACATACTAAAACAAAAAACAAAAAAAATTGCATAAATGTTGCTAATTTTGCTCTGATTAATTCGGCACGTATGTCCTAGTCCTGGAGGTCCTGACCAGAGATATTCCATTAGCTCAGAAAACGTGAAGACCCATAATCTAACCAAACAGAGCTTCATAACGTGTCCGAAAGAATCTGAGTGAACCTTAGCTGTATACTTAGTTTAAACGAGATAAAGAAGGATCAGCTGAGGAAATTCAGCAAGGATGGCAGGTTTACTATGTGTTGAAATAACTTAAGTAAGAATACGACAGGCTCAGATTAGTGGCACGCCTACAACCGTGCCTAGGATACATCGCCCGCGATATAAAAAAATAATGGTCAAGGCATATCCACATTATGTTGGAAATGTAGTCAATATTGCCAGCTTCTATCTTAGAGACAAACAATCCGAAGAATTTACTTAAATGTCCCAAAACATCCGCAGACTTTGAGCAAAAAAATGTTTGATTATGAATGCGATCCTGTAATGGATATCAAACGATATAACGACTAATACAAATATAAAAACGAGAACGACTCCATCACAGGAAAGGGGTCAGAGTGGATTAATATTATTTCTCTTCGCCATTTTCGAGCGTATCGCATTTTCAAGTGCTAGGGCTATAATGGACAAATTCTAATATCTGGGAAGTATATTTTTAAGCAGTACTTGAGAACGGGTTCTGAAGAGAAAGATTAATCTGAAAATATTGTTTGCCGTTTTGAGTTATGTTCGATAACATTACTTAAGTAATATCGTATTTCGCGAAACAGAAAACTGCAAGCCAATTTTGTATAAAATTAGATTTCATGGAACGGAAAAGAGACTGAAAATCTGTCTTTTCTTAACGAGATTTAAAAATAAATATTTAACAATATACATATTAAAATTATACAAAAATTTAAAATTGATAATATCACAATAAAATGGAATTTTAGCATTTAAAACGGGTGCCTAAATTAGCTGCTAAACAGGAACTTTTTATTACAATAAAAAGTTTTTTATAACACAAACTTAGTAATACTTAGATGTAGTTGCATTTAAGGGGAAATAATAGTAATTATACTCGCGAAGGGGAGGGGTTTTGCATTGCAGTATAGATAAAAATATAGCTAATGATAAACTGGCTATAATGAATAAGCTGGACGACTTCCATATTCACCCATAGGATTTTGAAGTACAGTAGGAAGAACAATGCTAACCCAAACAATTTTTTTTTCTTAACATATCAAGATGCTTTAAAATTGGTTTCCTTTATTGTACATTATTATTTTTAATTTTGGAACCCACCTAATATTTATAGCGACTAACTAATACCAAAGAGTAGTTAACATCATTTCGGGCTTTTTAACTTTTTTTCTAAATTTAATTGGGGTGAAAGGTAGAAGCCGAAGAGAATGTACACGCGCATTCAATTTCGAAACGATCTGTACTTGTCTCTCGCGCCAATTAAATCGCTTATCAAAGTTCGATTACGTCGGTTTTTGCAATCGAGAAAATGACAGGTTATTTGTTAGTATTTAATTAATTCGGGGTATCGACGTTTTCAGCCCTAATGAGTTCATTGCACCCTGGTCGCACGAGAAAAAAAAATTAAAATTATTAAAATTTCCCTGCGTATGTAGTGCGAATATTTATTTTGCGCAACAGTTGGCCACGATACATTTTATTAACAAGTTGACTAATTAACTTTCGTTTTACAAGTAATCAATATTAGGCCTAATTCATATTATTGACAGTACTACTTCTGAAATGTAGACAATCCGTTTGCTTCTCCTCTTAAAAAAATAATTCCTGCTGTATTAATTTTTGTAACACTTTTTTTGTAGCAGCTGGCCCTGACATATTTTTTAACAAGTTGGCTATCCATAAAGTATGTTTTACAAGGCCTGGTTCATATGGATGAGAATATCGCTTCTGTTGATTAAATTAAAATACGTTGGCTTCTTCTCTTAAAAAACCTGTCTTATGTAACAGTTGGCCACGACATATTTTTGAACAAGTTGGCTATACACAAAGTTAGATTTAGAAGCCATGTTATAGGCCTGGTACCTATAGATGAGAATGGCGCTTCTGTTGATGAATGAATGATGCATATGAAAATGAATAAGACACATTCATCAAAAGTTCAATCGAAAGTAAAAATGCATGGCGTACTTGAAACCGAAACTGCAACAAAATCGAATTATATTTGAATTACGAAAAAAAAAGCAAATGTTTATGTTGAATAGTAATCTACATATTAATTCAAAATATTATGGGCGTTTATAACAATCGATTAAACTTGCATCTCCACATAAAGAAATGCCTTGAAATACTAAAATCCAATAAATCACAGTATCATAAATAATTTTTTTGCACCAATAACTTTCAGAGTTCATGAATACCCCCGTACGTGTTGCGTTAAATTTCCCCCGTGGAGTATCTGGGAGCAGTCTGTACATGATTTAGAGCGAGTTGTTCCAGATTATTTCGGTTAAATGTCGTGGAAAATGTCATTTAACTTATTCTTGCTTTCCTATTTTTGACGGGAGTTATGTTCTGGAGATTTATACGGAGAACGAGAGCGGCAGCTCGGTTTTGAGATAAGTCCCGGGGACGTTTTTAGAGAGAAGTACGGGGGCGTCAAGCCCAAACTTAAGTGATAAGCGGCGTTACGCTGTTATTCGTCGACTGAGTTTAAAATTTGATTTATATTACTAAAGAATGACGCAAAAGCGTTGTTTAAAATTATTTTAAATACTTTTCTGCAGTTTAAGGTTTAGACCGACGATAATGATCTTGAAATTAGTTTCATAGTTAAGCTCTTTAACTCAGTTTCAGTGGTATTATTGTATTTGATAATATTTTATTTTGAATACACGAAGAATTCAGATGTAAGAAATTTTCAGTTCTGAACGATTGGGAAAATTGAAATATCCAGAATATCCGATGGCGGTATATCTGATCACATAATTAATTCAAATCTTCTTCTGCTGTTTGTTTATAATTTTTGATTGACAATAAATTCAGAAGATTTCGGTAAGGAGAGTAGGAGGAAAAAATAATGTGTTTGGCATCCAAATTGCTGTTAATAACACAAGTCGCCAAACATTCAAGCATTAACTAAGCAAAATCGCATGACCAGTTAGTGCCATTGAAGTACCAAACTGTTTTTAACAGTCTTTATTTTTCGCTGAATCAAATTGATAATCGCAAGATGAGTCAGTGAAAGGAACATAATCTTCCTTCAACCCTCCTCTATACCTACAATATTTATATACAATAGTTATTTTCGTACCAAGGACGTAAAAAGCTTCTTTTACGCCCGCGGCTGAAATATGTTAGTCCAGCTGAGCGAGAGCAACAATCAGTTGATGCGTAAAGAGCTTTTCACCAAAGGTGCAAACAATATTTTTGGCACGACTCTAACTGTTAAATCGCTAGAAAATTTAACATTTTTAAACGAATTTCATTTGCTGGTATCAGTGTCAAACAAGCCAAAATAATTAATAAAATAATGTGGCCGTTTTAATTTCTTTCACACTCTATGACTATTTTACACATGTAACTGGGAGCGTAATATTGTATTTTATGCCAGGTCCTATAAAAATAGTTATTGTTGCATCGAGGGCGTAAAATACTACTTTTAGTAGCATTCTACGCCGTTGGTATAAACAATATTTCCGTCCGACCGTAATGATTAAACAGTCATGAAATTTTACATTTTGTAATTCATTTTACCATATATAAATAGTATATTGTGTAACTAGGAGGAAAAGCAAAACATTCCTAGACGATTGTGGTAATTGCTGGACGAGGCTCAGCCGAGGCCAGCAACACAGGAGTCCAGGAATGTGCTTTTCCTACTAGTTGCACATACTATTGCACATACTATACGATCGGAATTAATTATAATACGTATTTATAAAAATAGAGCCAAATATTGCTCTAAATAAAAACGGTGTTTTAAATTTAAACTCAACATAATATCAAGTTTTGAATCGAGCGAGCTTGGAGTTTATTACCTAACTAGGGAAACCACAGTTAAATCTTGCTTTTGATAAACGTCAGATCTGACAAACAAGGTGTTTAAATATGACAGAAATTTTATATTCCCGGCCTAGGACGGAAATGTTGTACGTACAGTTATTGCATGTTGCCAAGCAACGAATACAATATACTGGAATCATGACTGTTGCGATGAGAAAACATATCGGAAAGGTATAGTTTTTCGTCCGACCGGATAAAAATATCATTTTGTCGACTTTGTTGCTGGTGTCAATATCATTATGCATTTTTACGCTCTAGGACATCATGAGAGTGCCATTTTACGCCTGCAAATAAAGACGTAAGTGAGAATTACCAAAAAGGTATCGATTGCCCTAGCGACGGGTTGTAAGTGAACTTACCATCCTTGGGTGGTAATAATTTATGCCACTCTGTATTCATTAAATTTAAACTACAAACATAGGAGATACTTTCAATTTTTTATTTCATCAACAACGTCAAGCTAACAATGATTTATAAAAATGGAGTGATATTAAGTGAAATGAATATTAATAGTACAATTATTACAATTATGAACATTATTTACAAAATTTGTATAAATATTTTCTCGTTTTTTCTCAATTTGTATAGAATGTTGTGACTCCATAAATTCTCCATCTCTAACCAAGTTTTCTGTTATTCTTGAAGTATTGCAGGAGACTTCAGGCTTCGTTATAATGTACAAAATTTCCTTTTTATTGTTGACGCTCTCGGCTTCATAACTTTCCGCAATAGTTGCTTGAGAGTTAAGACATCAACTCCAGTATTTATAATAAAGTGGCCGACATTCTTCTAAGGGAGTGTCCAGTATACTGCTCAAAGTTCAGAAATTTAGCAATTTTACTTGGAATTAAATAAATCGTGGTTTTCCCGACAGGCTGATTTAAGCACTTTCCATTTTGTTATCGCATGAAGAAGCGAGGAATAAAATTCGTCATATGAGATCTTATAGGAATGTAATTTTGAACTACTTTGAAATAACAAACCATCTCATCGTCACTTTTAGTCACTGTAAATTTACGTGCCATTCCATTTTTGAAATCAGGAGTAGTAACAATTATAACTTCATGCCTTAATTCAACGTTGTCCATTTCCATTACACAGAGTTCATTAGAACGGCGCGCTCCAGCAATGCCCATTACCATTACAACCTTCATCATTAAATATATATCATCGGGGGCTTCAGGAACAGGAACTTATTCACATTTTTCCTGTCAAACACATTGGGTTTTTTAAGGTTTATACCCGTCATTTCTTCTTTCTGCTCGAAGTTTAGGATACTTGGAAATATCTATGTTGTCCTCTATGAAAAGGGTGGACATCAACATGGAATATTCACACCATAAGCTTGATGGTGACTTCAAAACAGCAGATTTTTCGTAAAACTACGCCAAAAGCACGGTTTCTGAAACTACAGTAGCTGTCTTTGTTTGGCACCATTTCTTGAAGTATTGAAACGTTGCTTCATACCTCTTCCTCGATTTTTCTGGCAGCAGCGATAGACAATCGATATTTGCTGACTCTCAGGGCCGTTCTTAGGGGTGTGCAGGTTGTGCAGGCACAAAGGCGGCGAAACTTAGGGGCGGCCGCAGGTCGCCAGTGGAACCAGTAAAATACTAAATATCTTTTACTGGTTCCACTCTCTGAATATAAAAAATATGAAAAACTAAATTTCATACTTAAGACATTCCACAGAAGCAAAATTTAAAACTTAAAACCCTCTATAGTATTCGTAATATTCACATTGCAGACAATTAGTTTTTTATGATTCAATATAATAAAAAGGGATTGATTTATTGTATATTTTTGGTTGTCGAACTCACAAAAACGGCGCCGTCTCTACTCTCGTCAAAGAAAGAAAAATTCGCAAGGATATAGGGCCGTCCCACAACCCGGCCACGATGTAGTGGTAGTTTGGATTTTGCGAAGCAAATTTTTTACCTTTTCAATTCATTCATAAATTGTAAAACTCTTCTTCATGGTTAAATTTCTTATAATAATAAGATAAACGTTTGATACATCAATTCAAGCCACCATATTGCCTACTGCTTTACTAATTCAAATTTTCCTTGATTTTCAATAACGATTGCTTTCTTTCATCATTATGCTTCTTTCAAACTTCACCAAGAAAAGCTTTTTCGTAACGTAAATATAATTTGATTTCATATAACTTGTAAAGATACTATTTTAAATACTAAGTGCTAAGGTAATTAAACATGTATAGATCCCATAAAAGGGTATGGATATTCTTTGAATAAAGAATACTTATTTTGCTTATGTTGGGAGTTTTAGTGCTAACTGGTTTCCCAGTGTTTTTATTGAAAAGACATGTTAACATCTATTAGCAACATTCTAGATTTCGAAATTCACTAGATAAATAATCTTCGGTAATCTTTCATTATTATTATTATTATTATTATTATTTTCTTATTTGGTTTTATAATACTTATATTAACTTTCCGAACAGTCTTTTGTTTTTTTTCTTATTTTTTTTTATAAAACTTAACTTTCCGAACATTTTTTTACGTTCTCATCAATTTTTTCCCATATTTTAATTTTTTTTTAATAATGCATTTTTTCTTCCCATTTTTGCCATCCCCGACCTTGTAGCTGGACTCCTTCGCCTTTTTTTCACCGAAAATCGCGTTTCTCTAACTTTTTTTATTATTATTATTTTCTTACTTTGTTTTATAATACGTTTACTAAGTTTCCGAATAATTTTTTACGTTTCTTCAACTTTTTTCCCATTTTTTCGATAAATACTGGATATCCAAGGAGGATGCAGAAATATCGGCAAAAAACGCTGTTTTCCCCCAAAATCACCCCTAAAATTAGAGTCCCGGTCCCCCCAGATGGTCCAAGGTAGCCCCCTCCCCCCGTATGAGACGCACTTACCATAAAAATTTCGACCCCGTCGATCTTCCCGTTCTCCCGAAATTAATTTTTTTTTCTCCCGCACGTCTGGCCGAACGACGGGAGGGGGGTACGGAGTCCAGTTTTCGTTCAAGATATTTCAACCCTCTAGCTATACTGGAACATGCTTAATTAAAGGGGCGTTTCACTTTATTGATAAGCATTTTTCTGACTTCACCCTCGCTAAAGAAACTTCACTTCAAAAATATTTTTGTTAAAAAAAAAAATCTTTTTTAAAATATAGGGGCGGCATTTTTATGCTTGCACAAAGGCGGCAGAGGTCCTAAGAACGGCCCTGCTGACTCTTCTATATCCATTTGACTATTATACAAATCAATTATTTAAATTTTTCACAATTTTTAATAATAAACTGTTAGCTTGACGTTATTGATAAAATAAGAATGTTTATGACGCTATAGAAACCGGCCAGAGCTGGCTTCATAATTTCATGCGAAAAGTATCGAATTAAATTAATAAAAATTTAAGAATAAATTCTGCAGAGAGGAGAAAAATCTTGTAATACTCCACGTGATGTAAGTACATTTAATAGTCTCGAACTATATTGTCAGCCCTCGATATCGCTCGGGCACAAAATCGTCCTCGACTAGTAAATGTCACTTACATCCCTTATGGTATAAATAACTATTAACGGACATCAGCTGATATTATTATCGCCTGGATTATTTTTTCACAAAATCATTTAGAGAGCTTTACGTCAAGCTGCGGTTGGCTGATGGTAATGATGAACTGTGATAGTATTGGTCGCTTTTAGACTAAAGCTAAGACGAATTTTGTCTTAGTTAGAATTAATTTTCAGTCTACCGTAAAACAAGCCGATACAATTTTCTACGATTATTATTGACATTATGATATTTTAATTGTTTTATGAAGATAAAATATGGTAATAAAGTTTTTTGCATAGATTGCATAAAAATAGGTACATTCATTACTTCAACTGCCCCATAAAAGCCGATTCAGAAGCACAAAACTAATTATGCAAAATATCTATTAAAATAAAATAAAAATAAATCCTCAAGGCGATTTTATTGTTTTATATGCGGGTTTTCTAAAATTTGATTAATATCTTCAACGTGTTGGACTCTACTGAAGAAGTTCACTACAATAATTGGAAAATATATTAGGCAGTTTGCTTTGTAATTTAAACCCGAAAATAAAAATTGAACCCGTGAACAACCGCTTGATTTTGAGGCTGATACAATTATAGCTTTATTTCGCATTTAATTATAATTAAGTCCACTAGGAGGAATACTGCAATAACTGTAGGGGGTTGAAGTAAGTTAAAAATATGCCCGCGGGAACATCAAAGTGGGTCTTCTAGTCTTCAGAGCAGATTGGACCTGTCTTCGAGCTGCCCCGTTGGGTATCCTCAAATAAATATTATCGCGATATGTCAACTAAATAAAAATATCTCACATTGCGCAACCCTAAATGGCATAAAAATTACGGATAACTTAAATCATTAAATAATGCATTACCTGTTATTTCTGCTCCCAAAATAGTAGGTGTACTTAAAATATTAATTCGTTTTAGAGTTTCCATTAATACAAAGCTACAAAGCGTCCAACTTATTTTGAGAATCAGTGATATTTGTTTAGGAATTTAACTGTGGAATAGTTTACCAAATAATTTTAAAGAATGTTTGCCGAGGAATTTTGTTTAATAGGCAAATTAACTCGCAAATATATAAACCTATCAATAAAACTAATAATAATTTTGAAGCTTTTGCAGGACTTGGTTAAGTTTGGTGAAGATCTTCTTTACCTTTTGCAGCTGTATTTGTATTGGCACATATTTGCAAAATGTGTAGTCTAGTTAAATTATCATTTATGCAGGACTTTTCTATATACCATGGAAGAACCAAGCGTTAAAAAAACATAACTATACAATTTTTTCCATTGTTATTATTTCATTTGTATGATCATACGAGTAGCATTACATTTATTAATATAAAGTCATGTTATTATTATTTTTATTATTATTATAATAAACTAGGCACTTTCTTTTTGCAACTGTGTTGCCTGAAATGCCACTTTTGCACTAAATGAAAACAACATATTTATTTTTTTAACATTTAAAACCTTATATCAAAAGAAATCAAGAAAGGTAGCGTCAATTTTCAAGTGCTGGAATTAGTTCACGAACTTTCTGATTGAATTAAATTTCTGGGTCGCAACTATATCAACAGACAGCGATAGAGCTAAAGAAGCCAAGACAATGCAGCAGAGAAAGGCATTGCACAGACACGAGTTTGAAAAACAACTAATGGCCTATGAAGCGTGGCGGAGTTCCACTTGAATGCATTTTGTTTGTGTACGACGATTTTCTCGATGCATATGCAAGAGGATTGTAGTTGCTGGTTGAGTGTATTAGATTTTGTTTAGTTATCAATTAATATTAACCTAGTTTAATCTGACAAACTATATTAAGCCCATATAAATTTAAAAACAACGTCCATTTCAATACTTCTCAACAGACACCAATTATTATGGATACAGTAATCACAGATAGATTGATAACCTTTTTCTTTGTAAAAGTCTGACACCTGACCGAAATTTCAAAAAATATTGACTTGCTGATGTTGATAGTGTGTTAAAAAATCCGTTCTTTAGGAGCAATCAAGTGCAGGTGACTGGTCACCCGCTACTGAGCATATTCCCTCTTTAAGAAAAAGCATTAAAAGCAACGTATTACTGAAACTTGCGAAGTAAACTAATGCGCAGTTTAGGCATCTAAAAGCCCGTTTGAAAAAGCAATGTATAATTTAATCGAAATAATTGAACCAGAAATTAAAGATGCTATTAAGTTCAAAATAAAACTACAGGATAACCAGGGAAAGCTTCCAAGAATAATCCGATCTCTACAGCGCAAAACTTTCGATTAGGGCAGACGTTGAATAAAATTTGTTGTCACATCATGAATAAGAATTATTTCGCAATGTTTAAAGTTCCTCTTTTTTGATGAACTGGTGATTTTTTTGTATCTTCTTCGTCTGGGAACGATCTCTATAGAATAAAATAGGTAGCAATTAAATAGCAATTTAATTAAGGTTTGAGGGGTAATTTGAATTTCAATTCCTCGTAGACATCGCATGACAGACATTAACCTGAATTATTCTTACCGAGTGTTTAACTTTCTGTCACTAGGATATACAGATTTTTAGAACGAAAAATTTAAAAACATAACATAATAAATAAAGAGATATACGTTTGTTGTACACAAGTAATACATAATTGGAAATGCGATTTTCAAAACAGCAAATATCCATGACTCATAAAAATATAATCAACACAATACTTATTTTTCCAAAAGCACAAACTATTGAGACGAAAACAAATTAAACATGTTGTAAATTTGACACTTAAAATAAAAAGAGATATATATCCAAGAATTTGTTTACCTTCTTAGTGGTGACATTGCGGTTCTAAAACAACGTCCATTACATATAAGGAAGAACATATACATTTAATTTATTCTGTAGATTTACGTACTGTTTGATAATAGAACTGGGATCTTACAATAATCCAGCAAGGCTTTTCTCCAATGTAAATTTCAAGAAAACCCTAGTTACGACCTTTCCAATAAAATGACGGAAAGCAATAAAAATAAAAGGATCCTTGCTTGTCCTTTTATGCCTTTCCTCCTTTCATTGCCCTTTTTTGCATGCCATTTTTATGATGTCATATTTTAAGTTTATTATCCTCTTAAACGAATGGACATATAGAATATTTTAATAGATAGTAAAATATAAAAAATTTATAATAAGTATGTTAATAATATTATGGTCTGCACCAACATTCCCACAGGAAAAAAAGTCAATACTAGATCTAGAGCACAAAAAGTGATTCAGCATCTATGGTTAGCATAAACCACGGTGTACATACACCGTGG
>MU182430.1:141750-162681 GCA_016904865.1 Pissodes strobi | reverse complement strand
GCAAAAACATTAATAGAATATTAAAGGCAAATCTAAGTGAAATTGCTAAACAAATGATTTCTGCATTCCTTAGTAGGTTTAAAGGTGGAATTATGTTCACCAACGTCGTCATAACTAATAAAGTACCCGCAGTAAATATTGAATATAAGATACCTATTAAATGTACCAGGCAGGAAAACACCGTTAATATCTTGATTCGCCTGATTATTTTTGATCACAAAATAAGAAATTTGAGTGCCAAGGTACTGTTGAAGTGTCGCATCCAATAGATATTCCATACAAAGTTATTTTTGCCGGTAATGGTGACTATGATGATGAATGTCTTCTGTACTAAGAAGAAGTGACGCAAATATACATTGCTTCACAGGGAGAGACGATTAAGATCAATAATAATTATTACCCTTAATCCTCCTCAGTGCGCAATCCTTCTAATCATCGTCGTCCTTCTAAGTACCTTCATCGTCATCGTCATCCTTATTAATATTAACTTTGGATAAAATCAATAAACCTAGATACATCATTATATCATTAGTCACAGTTCTAGATAAATAAAACCTAAACCCTTATATCAGAAAGCCTTTAAATTTTACTAAGGTACTGATGGATACGGATGGAAAACATTGAGGACCTTTATATTGGTAAAAGATGACTGTATTTTACAGACGTTAAGATCAAGTAAAATATAAAATTGACATTATTGTCCATTTCAAGTAGCATTTCATAAGCAGTTCATTTGACGAAAATCGAAATATCCGTAGAACAAATCCATTTATAAATGACTCAAAAATTTTACCGTTTAAAATAAAAGAAACAACGTTTTGGAGATAACAAGAAGGCTAAAAATTAGCTGAGAAAACAATGAAGATATTAGTCATAGCGTGCAGAATTATTTTTTAAATTACATACATTTCACGCAAATGGGGAGATAATTAATTAAAAATATGAACAAAATGCGCAAAGTAATATCAGAAATGATTTATGTGTTTTTGTTTTATTCAGTTTTCATTCCGTATGCGTATGCAAATTGCTACTATAAAAGTCATATAAGAAAGCTTTTAAATTTTTTGTAGGTTAACATACAATTTTTTATGGTAGACAGAGGCTCGTAAAAACCCTGTAAGCAACTGCTAACCAATTTAGATTAGAGGGTTAAAATTGCATCAAGTAGAAATATATTGCTCTTATGCATGCAACGCCGGATATGGTAATTTTTATACTGAACGGTGGCCGCACTATCAGCAAAAATGCTAATAGGGATTTTTTACATTTATGAAAGGTTTTTAAGGTGTCTAGGATGAGTTTGAAGGGAAGAATAGGCACTATAATTCAACAGCATGCATACGTGAAGCGTTCTTATTATACAAAAATATAACAAAATAACACTGAGTATTAAAACTACTTTAGGCAAAGACAGCAAAAGTTACATTGCAAGGAATTAATTTCTTAACAGTAAAATTAAATGCTACTAATTAATTTAATAAATCAAAGCTATAGAAGAAAATATGTTAATCCAAAAACACCGTTAGAAAGAAATACAAACTTTATTTTAGTTAATAGAGATTATATATAAAAGTTTCAATTCCAACTTCTAGGGAGGTCAAGCAGGTTCTTAAATTGAGTAATATTATGATTTTTGTTGTTTATTGCCAAACAGTAAACGTGATTTCATCTGATGAAATTTCTTGAAACGCCCCCAAAATCTCCGAAATACCGCTAAACTGGACATTCCATTAAGTCGTTTATATACCATTCGAACCGAAATTCCCCCAAAGATTCCTGCAATTCTCCAAAGCAATCTTGAAATCCCCACCAAAGTCCATTCGTTTTAGGACAACACAACAAAACGAATATTTACTATGGCCAAAAAAAAATAGTTAAATAAAATACACATTGTAGCATAATATATATTTTTGCTAAGAACTAATATTTAAAATATGTATTAAGAAAGAAGAATCAATGAGTGACAAAAATATTAATTATCCATGTTAAGTTAAAAACAGACCAAATTGCAACCAACACAACGTAAATTTTTCTTTGCAAAAAATAAAACTAAACTGATAAAAATAGATGCCTTGACTCTTTTTAGTGAAAATGTTGAAAAGGAAAATTAAGAAGGTTTTCTGACAAGCACACTTCTTTTGGAAACACATATAAAATATAAATTATAAAATATTTTTGAAATTTACTCTTGAACTTTAAATTTCTTAATAAGAGGTCAGTAAAAAATGCCGTTTAAAACCCCAAACAAATAACTACACACATCTCTAATAATCCAAAACAATAAAAGTGGTAATATCTAAAAAGTCAGTATTTTCTTTTAACAATCACATAACACAAAATAATATTTTAGGATATAACATTTTAACGAATTGTTTTTCATACCGTCAGATTTTCTACTGATATTAAAAAAATCAACCTGTTTTAGCCGAACTGGATCGTAGCCCAAAAGAATAATTGGAACGTAAAAAATATGCTGCCCTTTAGCAATGGTATTTTTCCCTGGCCGTAAAAATTTATAATCTTCGTTCTTGAAAATTTAACCTTTCCAATAAATTAATCTTCTTCATAAAACTGCACAGTAGCACTCACAGTCAATACACATAGTCTTCACTTCTGCCACTGTTGATTATTATATATTTAATTCTGTCCTCGTCCCCATCTTTCCCTGTTTGTGACTATTATGTATTCCTAGATCGGTTAAGTCGTCCCAAATTATATTACCATTATTCTTATCCGTTTCGTCCTCCGTGTCATTTCTCGTTTCGCACGCGGTATCGTCTCCACAACCCTCATTTTCTGATTTTTGCTTCAGCTTTCGTTCTCGAGTTTTGTTTTTGTCTTCATTTCAACAAGTTGTTTCGTACATATTTTGAGATCGAGATCTAACTCTTCAGAATTACTTACATTCCTACTATGTTTAATATCTACGTTTCTTAAGATGTTTTCTTTAACAGTATAATAATTGCTGCGTTTTTTGTATCCTTTTGTTTCTCTCGGCAATATGTAAGTGTTTTTAAGTCATTTATTACCTAATTTTTAAAAGATATTCAGTCAATTCTTCATAAAATATCCCTTATACAAGTTCACTGCGGTTGAAAAAGTTGACGTTAATGATTTTGCTCATCTAAGCATCGCATTACAAGGTTGATTACTGCGGAACTAAGGACAAAACTTCCCTGCATCAAGAGCATTGCTTTCTTTGAAAAGATTATGCGCTATGCGCGTTATTTATTTTTGTGTAATGCTGTAACTCCCGTTTAATGCACAGAGTTTTATACTAACACTGGCCAAATTTTGTATACTTTGTATTAGTTTTCGTCTATAGCTTTTTAGTTTATTTGTGTAGATTACTACTTTCAATTTCACTAAGTAACTCTTGCAGATAGATGATACTTATTTTTCTGACTAAATAACAATTAATTTTTCTTCCAAAGTAATGTCGGATCTTGTAACCTGCTGTTCCTCTCTAGATTTGTTTTTAATCAGAGTATCGATTTTCCCTTCTATTGCCACCTATTTTTCCATTGGAAGCTTTAATTCTGGTATTAAATATATTCTTCTTAATTTAGTTAAACCGTTATATGTTTTATTTTGCAAGCACAGGAAGTTATTGTTAATATCCACGTGACATTAATTAAGACCATTTAGATGAAAATATTTTATCATCTAGATGCATTGTTCAAAACATATCAAGACTACCTAACATCTTACAATAATGTAACTACTCCTTCGTTTAGTAACAAGATTTAAGAATCCGAGATGCTTTTTGGCCGCTTGTATGATATATCCCATCTAATAAGGTGTAAACCATTTTTTTAATTAACTAAATGATTTACTATTCTCAAATATATCTCACCCGGACATAAAGTCCAAACCACATAGGCGATAAAAATTCGAACCTGTCATGATTACGTCAAGAGTGAAGTCCATAAAATATTATTACCACTGCCATATAGTGGCTCTAGCAAGCAACAATATCGCATGAAAAATGCGGCGCAGATATGTACACCCAAAAGTCACATAAAACAGAGTAACATGCCATTATCTCATGAAGTAAGTTGGGAATTGTATGCCGGAAACTACTATAACTGCGTGGACTTGTTTTAAATTTTATTAGTTGCACTGGCGTGCACCATGTACCACAAAATGATTATTCATAATAGAAACAGTTGAGTAATGTAAATCTATTCAAAACCTAACCGTTATGAACAAGTTTTGCTAAATTACCATTGAAATGTAATAATTTTTCAGAGTATAATATTTCTTTCATTCGTTTCGTACTAGAAAACTTCAATGATAACTACTGAAGTAGCTAGAACAATTTTTCAACGGATCGTTTCTATTCGGAAACTTTTAGGCTTTATGGTGGTACGCAATCTTGCGTTAATCGAGAAAATAACTGCAAGAAAAGTTTTTAATTTTGCTTCAAGTAATCCATATCACTTATTATGATACTGCCAAAATTTAACCTCAGCTTTGGTCAGTATCTTTATCTACGTTTAGTTATTCTGTGAGAAACTTGTGATCAATATCAGTTTTGAAATTAAAACTTGTTAAGCAACTTGTAAAGAGTTAAAGTGTTAAAATGGAAGTACGTACCTACCTATAATAGTCAATCAATATTTAAATGAAGAAACATTACGTATAGCTCTTGCACATTTCTTACCTACCACATATTTCAGATGAATGATGAGTCGCCTCAATCTTACCTGAAAAATAAGAAAATAAAATATATTACTCTAATAGGGCCACTGTTATGGAAACGTATAACAACATTATGTTATATGACAAGTAACTACTTTATTGCCATTTTGGATATTATTTAAATAGGTGGATAAAGTGAATTTAAAAATAATATTAGAAACCGACAAAAAAATGTTGGGCGGGTATAAATTTACGGGACGGGATGATGACACTACTTGTCCGCACAGGCCCTTAACTTACTTTACAAGTTCAGGTAAAATTTTAGATATTACATTTGAAATGAACCTAAATAGCCACTTTAAATTGTGTCTATATTTATAGTGTGGCTATTTTGCATTTCAACAATAATTATTTAGAAACGTGGTGTCCTTGGAACTTTAATGAGATATGTGAAAGTGAAATAGATCGAAAAGTGCATCTATCAACAGATGTTAAAGAAATTATTAAGAACGTGTTTCTAGCGTCAATGGAGTGCGGCAATGGGAGCTTTAAAAAGCTGTAGAGGAAACAGCTTTACTTACAAGGAAACCTTTTTCCACTGTGTGAAAAATTACGCAAAAGTCCAATTAAGAACGCAAAAAAGAAGTGATGTTGGAGTTGTCAGAAAGTTAGACCGTGGCTCCTGTTATGCAAACGTGACGAGGACAGCATACGATGAATAATTTATAAAATGTATGAAGACCAATATGAACTTTAGACAGTTTAATGAAAATACTTAAAAGAGATGAAATCGAAATTAAGGGCTCAAAAGCGACTTTGTGGGAGTGCATTCAAGGAATGGGATGGGATTTAAATTAAAAAATATTAATAAAAGGCAAATTCTAATGGAATCCTGTCTTCTTTAAGGATGGCGGGAGATATGTTTGGGAGAAATCAGTGACTACAGAACCCAAAAAGGACAAAGAATTTAATTAGATGAAACGTGGTTTGATACCCATGACACTCCAATCAGTAGATGGGACGATTCTAGAAGTGTGTGACACGTGTGGCAATTAACAGGGAAAAGAGTAACAATTTTACATGCTGGATCTGAAAACGAGTTTGTGCCGAATGCTTTGTGTTTCTCATCCAAAACCATTAGAGACTTGTGTGTTGACTATCATGATAACTCAACAGCGGAGCTATTTGAAGATTGGTTTAGAATTAAAATTATTGTCTACTCGTAATATTCCGCCAAATAGTATAATTGTTATGGATAACGTGAGTTTTATAGTAGACAGTTAAACAAAGAATCTTGTTCAAACGATCCAAAAGCCAAAATTCAAGACTATATGTACGATAATGATATACATTTTTATGAAAACTATACAAAAAGAGTTATTGGAAGCGCTTAAAAGTTTGTCTATTAAAAAACAATAGCACTGCGATGAAATTGCGAAAGGTATTGGTTACAGAGTATTGCGGTCACTGTATGTTCAACCCCATTGAGCAAATATGGCACCAACTTAAAGCAGGAATTTGTCGTAAAAATAGTTCACCGACACTTAATTCTATTGTATTAACCTTAAATAATAGTGAAGCGAAAAACATTTCTCAAATTAACTGGAAAATTGTGTAAAATATGCAAAGGAAATAGAAAGAAGTTATGTCTATCTGAAAAATAGAACAGGAACATTAGTCATAAAATCTAAATGACAGTAGCAACAGTGAAACAGATTTAGTTAAGCAATATAGAACTTAGTGTTAACTAAGTATTTATACCTATGTAAATTATTTTGGGGTGTGGAACCTTCGACAAAATGCACTAAAACGGAGTTTTATCCACAATACCGAAACAGAATTATTGCATTGGACGCGCGTTTCGCTAACCATGTTAGCATCATCAGGAAATGCTTAAAGTTTTAATCATTTCCTGATGATGCTACCATGGTTAGCGAAACGCGCATCCAGTGCAATAATTCTGTTTCGGTATTGTGGATAAAACTCCGTTTTTGTAGACCTATGTACATAAATATATTATAATGTGTTATATTAATAACGCGCTATATTTAATTTAATATAAAAATCGACTCTAGCCTGTTAACTTATTTCCTGCGAACATAATAAAATCAAAATTATAATAATTATAAATAAACATTACTCCAGACCTGACCGGATTTCTGTTTGTTATTATTAATCTTACAGACTCCAGTGGTTGAAAGGTTTTATTGAAGTTTCATTGTTACAAGTTATTGAGTTGTTTTTTTATCTTATTGGAATTTTTAGTCACTTTCTAAAATTTCTGAATATACTTTATGTCCTTTTATGAAGCCATTTAATATTAATTTAATTTCGCTTCAAATATTTCACTCTCTGATACCAGCTGGGTGTAATTGCAGCTTAGTTGTAGCTATAACATCCTCAATAGAGATATCATGCTTCACATGCAGTTTTAGCGAACCTAAAGAGATTAGCTCAAGATAAGCAAAATAATTTTTTCTTCAAACGTCAGTAAATCCGTCATTACTCGACTGTGTAGGCCGCAGCGAAGTTTCGTTTTTCCTCCGCCGGAGCTCTACTTTTCACTTTTCCGCCGGCGGAGGTAAAAGTGTTATCATAGCAACATAGATACAATACAAACAAACATCAACATAAGCGTCAACAACTCAAGAGTTATTAAACTAAAATTTGTATTTATAACTCAATGTGTGACTGCATTGCTAAAAATCACTAATTTAGGGACAAATTGGTTATTATTTAATCGAACTTACTCAATAACTGCTTATCAATACGGAATTAAAACGCAATCGAAGACGCAATTTTAAAAATATAATTATTGTTGACAGTGTCCACTGACAGCTTTATGTTACATTACTATAGCAACAACCTGAGCCTATTCCCCGACACCGCACCGGTCTAAGCCGCCTTGCGAACCCACTTATCTTTAATAATAATTATTATTACTATTAAAAAGAGACTTTTTGCATTAATTTGTCGACATTTGAAGAAAAAACAGCATATTTTATTTGGAGGACAAGTTACTTTTCATGGCTTGCTCTCTATTACCAGCCTCACTCCGTTCGGCTGTTAAACACGAGCGCGCCATGAAAAGTATTACTTTTCCTCCATATAAAATAATATACTATTTGATATTCATGACATATTCGAAATATTTGTTTAGAACTTTAATACGAATATATCATGTGCTCGTTATCCCACTAATACCACGAAGGATTTAACGTACCTAACACGAATTTAAAACTTAGTAGGCAGTCAAAATCCCATGACGCGTTAAAGAATACAGGAGATACTGGATCAATATCACCTATGGATTTTCAATAAATTATGTTTAACCCTGAGGTCTCTGGTGCGCTAATCTGCGTTAAATTTCCATTAATGAAACATCTTGTTTTAGATTTTATACGTATCTTTATCAAAACTGAACAGAGAAAATTAGAAGGAGCCTATGTAACGAGTGACTTCGTATAAACTAGCACTCCCTGTATTTTTTTTTATCATACGGGAAAAATAAAAAACTGACATACAGGGGATTTTTTTTTCTTTCCAAATCTGTATTGTAGTTTCCAATAATATGGCATACTCGTATATACGGGGAGCGAAGAAAGGTATATATTTTTTTAATAGAATGCCCTGTATATTTCAAGCTAAAATGTCAACTTGTATGGTATATTTGGAATCAGAAAAAATATTTTTCATTTTAGCCAGAAATATACAGGGCATTCCACTAAAAAGTATACATTTTGTCGCCCCTCGTATATATGTAGGTATGCAAAATTACCGGAAATTAGAATACAGTTTTGAAAAGGAAAAAATGTCCCCTGCATGTTCGTATCTTTATGTTTCCCGCATAAGAAAGTTAGGAAGGTGGTGCTAGTTTATACGAAGTCACCCGGTACCATTTTCCCTAGAAATTTGGAATTGACATAGAAAAGTTCTATATCTTATGCGAGGTTCTTTTCGTGTCAAAATTTTTTAAAAATTCCACGAGATAATTAATCATAAATGTCGATGTTTGTATATCTAAAAAAAAACTTGTTCAGTTCAAAGGTCAAAATTATAAAATCAGTTTAAGATATCTGCATGTATTTACTATTTGTTGTTGATTTGTCTGATAACTTGTTATTTTGAAAATGGAAGTAAATCATAGAAAAAGGAGGTCTAAAAAATACGTCTTGAGAGTTCCTTTTCGAGAAACGACAAAATAGGGTATTTACGCCCTTTCCTAATTTAGATTATTATTTTTTTTTAGAGGATTATATTGCTAATATTATGAAGAAAATTATGTTTTCCATCTTGTGTTAAATACATACACTTAATAAAGTTTTGCAAATTTAATAAACGTTTGTTCTATAAATATATTTGGCTTTCATTCAGTTTTTGTAACTATCTCAAAATAATATTTTTGACACTTATGCCAATTTCAATGTACACTATTCAATTATTTGTCTATGATTTATGTCTTTTGCCAGAAACTCATTACAATTCATTACATCTCTATTTCCCTTCAGATTCGTTTTTTATTGAATTTAAAACTAATTCGGATCCTTAACGATCTGCTCTGAGACACTTTTAAAAGCGACGGACATGAAAACAGGGATAACGATTCATATTCTGTGAACATACAACTTTAGCTTCCCCTTTATTATTCGCGCTATTAAGCGAGAAACTTTCATTTTTATTTTAGCGCCGATCCGTTCGAACCGATAATGACTGAAATGGTTTGCTGGTGTGCTTTAGGGAGCTATTGTCACATAAATTTTAATATCCAGAACGAATTTCAATCAAAGATATAATCTTAATAATTGTTGAAACCTAATCTAGGAAAAGACCATTTTTCAGTTTGTTAATGATGGCTCAAACCACAATGGAAAATCATTGAATTATTTCAGGATGCAGGCTTCTTCAAGTGAAAATTGAACAATTAAAAACAAATTTTGAAAATCTATCTCAACTAGTATAATTTTAGCTTTTTTTTTCAAATAATTGGTTATTAGTACTAAAATATGATCCATTTTTAGTACGTCTTTCAATGAATCTTAGTAGTTATTGTAGTTTTACAATAACGACCGTGGAAGTACTACTGATGCGTTGTCTAAAAGTGTAGTGAAGTGCACCAAGTGTGCATATTTCGATACTTGGATAACATCGACGGTATAAGCCATATAACAGCTTACGGTATATAATTATATTATAGGTCTATAAGGCTTAGCCTTTCGTGACCTGTGGCACACACATAAAAAAAGCTTACTGCGTTAATTACATAACACTCGGCTAGATATTTAAAACATATTTGTATGTTTTCAGGATTTGTGATTTGTGATTACAACATATATCACTCTGGAATATATGAATATCTCTAGCTAATTCGTTTCTCATATATTAGATATTAACAGTCCAAATTTTTTCGATTTGAAAATACTATTTTCACATTTTCAAAATTAAGAATAAAGCACAACTAAACATCCATAATGGAAAGCGTTTTCCGATATGTATAAAATGTCCGTGAATATTTCAAGCTAAAATATGTTCGTATTCGCATGAAGATACAAGAGTTTAAGAGTTAAGAATATTTTAGAAAGCCAACTTACAAAGAAAACTTTTGTATGGTACAAATCCGGCTCTAGGATGGATTCGAAAAGCATACAATTAGTGATAAAGCTATTAAAAAATAATAAAGCTGAATTGGATTAATGTCATGGTTTTAATGTATTGACGACAACAAGAAGAAAGTTTTCTAGATCTTGGAATCCCACGACCAAAATTTTGAAATTAACCCTTTTAAAAAGCTTTCATTCCATGCGAACCATTTTTTTGGAATATCAATGGAAACGAACGGGTCGAGTCAAATACTTCGAAAAACACGGCATAACTCATTCCCTTCATCTTATATTAGTTCTCTATTATGACAGTATCGAATGTATCAAAAACTGCAGCCTGGTGTTTATTCGCAAACCAGAAACTGGAACGCGTGCCTTTTATATCTATTTCGAAGGTGCGCTGACCACAGCTCAAATAAATTTCTGCTGTTGATTTAATTGTTTCCGGATCACGATTTATAATCGGGTTTGCTAAAATTGATAATGCGTATGTAGGTTTGCCTCGCAATAACAGTTTTATCAAATAGGCATGTATTTTTATGGTAGTGGCACACACACTAAAGGCAGAGTACAAATAATATCATACCGTGCTAAAGGGAGCACCGTAGGATGCGCTCAACGAGCGGTGTGTGTGTGTGTGCGTATGAATAATAATATAAAAGTATTTGGTAAATGTAGCCGTCATCTGTCAATAATTGTTATGCTTTAAATAATATTGGCGATCATGCCGCCACACTAGTTAATTGAGCTGCGCAGTTTTATACACGAATTCCTGACATTTGCCTTAAGAACTAGATTAGCCCTTATAGTGTATATCGATCAATAAGCAAATTTGTCTACCCAAAAGTTTCTATTGTTTAAATACAGGAAAAACCAATATTGACCCTCCCCTTTCCAGATAACCCCCCTTTTAAACTGCAAATAGCCCTTCCCCACCCGCTTATATCTCGTTAATTTCTAAAATAGCTAAATACCATTTTAACTGTTGATTGATTCATTTCATTAAAATCTGTTGATATGTTTTGAGAAAAATTCCGGTCAAATAACAAACATTTTCAAATAAATTATTTTTTTCCTTTTTCAAAAAACTTCAGTCCCATGAGTTGTGTCTTGGTAGTACAGATGATCATGTAGTTGTTTAAAATGATGCATGTCTGTGGAGAAATTCAGAACTCATTTAATGTAATTGCCTAAACTAACCCAGAAATATATCGTTGATAAAAATGTTTTTACGTTTAGGTTTCGACTACCGTACCGTAGGCTTCTTAACATGCCTAAAGCAGAACTTTCGATTCGTTTCGAACTTCTACAAAGTGGAAATAACTAAGTAATTTGGATCAAACTCGAATTTTTACTTCACTCGAAAACGAATATAATTATCGTTGAAACACTGAAGGGCCAAAGTTGAGTTTAATTAAAATTTTCTAGAGTAAATTATCGGATTAGTGACGAGTTCCGTTCGTATTTAGAAAGTAATTTCAGGATAATGAGTTATCTACAACTAGAATTTTTTCGGTTGAAGCTGACTGTATTTACCCAAATGATATAAATAAGCATTTTCATACAATTGGGTTAAATGGAAGAAACATCGTGTACAGAATCACTAAATAGGTAGATATGTGGAAATTCCGTATGACCCTATAAAAAATTAATATTATTAATATATTCTTGGTTCTATTGGCAAGCTTATTTCAAGCATTGTCCTTTCCTATGAATATAATATAAGTATTCATTATTGTACATTCCATATAAAAATTTAAATGAAGAGTAAAGGCTGTGTGCATGTACGAAACATAATAAATAAAACAACAATTGTAATCTATGCAAAATTTTTTTAATTCAAAAGGACTTCTAAAAGTAGAGTAACAGAGCGCTTTCGGCCTAAGCCATCATCAGTGTTACCTGAAAAGTAAGTAAAAGAACCACCCATTAGTGGAAAGTCAGAGTTTACTGCAGAATTTTTAGATAAAGAAAATGATAAAATTCACATTTTTATGTTTAGATACAAAATTTATTACAATATGAAAGGGGTTAATTAAAAGTGTAAATTAGGAATGATTTTTTTTTGTGATTTTTTAATGAGTAGAATGAAAGGATAATGGTAGAAGTTTTTTCACTTACTTGTCGATGAGAAAAGAAAAACACATTCATGAAGATAAACAAACAACACAAATCGACAATGGTCATATCAAAATTTCACAGATTGGAAGTTACATTTTAAGAAAGGGTTCACATAATTTAATTCAAAAGACTATGAGTTTACTTTTTTACGCATGGAATGTTATAGTTGGGTTCATATGATTGTATACTCTGTTTTCATGAACATGGCGGCCAGTTCCTTCTAGACGAGTACCGCCTACGCGACGTTATCGATGTGCGTAGCCAGATGGAGTACCGCTGATTTCATGAACAATGTGAAGTGGTAAAGTAGTGACATAGCCCCCAGTTTACATAAAGTTTCTAGCGGAAAGCAAGCATATTATAACACTTCCTATTTTTTTGCTTCCATTTTGATTCAAGTTTTGTATTATAAATGTTTATATGTTAGTATTATAATCTACACCGTATACTTTAAAGCGAACAATTTATATTTTGACATGATCTACATTTTCTGTCACGCTATTTAAAAACAAGCTGCGGAAATTCCACGATACATATTCTTAGGTATCATCTGCAACAGCGCCGCAGTAGCGGCAAGTAATAGCTCGGCTTGCGTACTATTTTATAAGAGGGGAAAGAAGAAGGGAAGCGATGTTGGGGGTTTCATATTTAATAAACAAATCTGCCTTTTTTATATCTTTTTGATTAAGACCATGGTCAGAAGAAAGTTCATCAAAGTGCTTTTTTACTTTGGTTGTCTTTTTCCCTGCAATGACTGATTAATGTTCCATATGTTAGCCAGATCGACGGTGCGGCGCGGCGTCAGGTTTCATATGGTCATCGGTAAGTCTCTACAAGAAGATATATATTTATGTGCGCGCTCTCAAACGGTAATAGCTTGATCATAATTAACATAAGCTTTCCTGTATTTTTCATCTGCACGTTGATGTTGGCCACGTATAGTGACCATGAATTTTAAATATACTCAACAATGTTGAGTATATTTAAAATTCATAGCCACTATACGTCTCTGTTTTGTATAACTTGTTTAATAATACCAACGTTATTAATAGTAGTAATTAATAATCATTCTAAATATGCAGCCAAAAGATTTGGGCTGTCTAGAATTGCGACGAAGGATATAATAGAAATAAAAATTAATTATTAGTTCTTGGTAAAATCGAACGGAGATTCGGATCATTAGATTGCCCATAAAATAGTACCAACTATTCAATTCTAGTCTATTTGCAGAGGTTTTTGAGGCCCTCTGTCTTGAAAATGCGTTAAATATTAAAGATTTATCATTATTAATATTCATGGACCTCCGGGTATTGCACTGACCTGCTCGCTCATATGTTCGCTCCTGCCTACATCACTAAGACATTATATAAAAAGATAATTTAAAGACATTAATCGTTTGACAATACTATTAGAAAGAGTAGTATTAAATAACATATTGGTTTATTTACTAGCCAAGTTTATTTTAAATGAGATTCATCTAAATTTGAAGAAATGAGCTTTAACACGGGACGTTGTATATGGAGCTATATATTTAAATATAACAAGAAAATATGTTGCAGGTTGCAGTAATATAAAAAGCAGCTGAAAATACGCATATACTTTATTTCCATTAGAAACTTGGAAATCAACAAATGTAATCTATATTAAGCACTTCTGAAAAACACAAGGTAAATTTGGATTTGATATTAATAATTTGGAAACATATGAAAAAATACACAAAATAGCAAATAATTATGACAATTATTATTACTGAATATTTTGACAGTAAATAATAATTTATCTAAACATTTCTGAACAATCATCAAGGTAATTTTGAATTTCATTTTATTTCTTAAAGTGTATTTATTCTTATTCGATTACTATCATCATTCTTATCTTTTCAACATATGCATTTGATTTTGAATAATTACAACTACTTGAAAAAGGTGGGCCTGAATAATTTAGGTGCCCCTTTTATTATTATAAAATTTGAGTTGTGAAACGTACTATTCCGAATATAGTCATTTGGTAATTCTATGGTGTTTAGAATATCTCGTAGTTGATAAGGTATAGGAGTTAGTGCTCTTATTCTAATTGATAGCATTCCTATATGACAATTATATTTAAAACGTGAATTGACTGTTACCCCCACATATTTTATATGATCTGCTGAAGGTTTAAGTTACTAAATTATTGTCAAGCGCAGTTTAAAAAGTTCTATCGGATGCAATTAGCTGGGTATAGCTTCAATTTATTATAAGATTTGTAGCGTTGCGAATGTTATAAAATCCAGTAGTGAGTAGTGCGATTTCTTCCTTTTACTCGTCGAATTGTGCTGTCGATAATCTCATTACCTTACTTCCGAGTGCAATCCACCAGTATCGATGAACGCTGTTCCGAGTTGCTCAAAGCCCTGACTCAGTTTGGAGCTCCCTCTTGACCGACGTCGTAGGTATTTTTTTTGGAAATTGACGGGTTCCTTGGCCTTCCCTTCTACACGCTTCAAGGATGTCGGAGGTAAAATACGACCAGTCTAAAATGTCTGAAAATATTTTCGACTATCAGGTCTAATTAACTAACGCCTGACTCTGTCGCGAGATTAATTGGCAAATATTCTGCCACGTGTATTTTCTGAAATTATCCGCCGTTTTTTTCCGAGAAATATGTTTGACGAATAGTGTGGTTAACCTTCCTATATATAAAAAAAAAGAATACCTTCCGCGAGACTGAATTTCCTCCCTTGAGGCTGAACGTTCGTCAGCGGTCTTTTCTATGTCGACCTAGAGAGCTTCCGGATCTATTTAGCCAGATAGAAACCATTTGTTAAGGTGATATGACCACATGGTGGGAAAGTAGCTTCGCAGGAAACGCCGGTGGATTCCACGTCTGCAAGACCAAGGGCACTACCCTTTTTTACATTTTGTCTGAACTTGCCGTTAAACGACTGTAGGTCGTCTATTTCCTTATATCGTACCTATTACCGTTACTTATCATTTTGTTTAATGAATTTACTCTTAGACGACTGTAGGTCATTTGCTATCTTATATCGCACCTATTACCGTTACTTATCGTTTTTGTTCACTGAACTTATCGTTTATGCTTATTGAGGTTACCGATAAATAGCTTTAGGTTATCTATTATTATGTATCATATTTAATCCTGTTTTTTTTTATCAATATTTTCGTTAGAGATACTTATTTTATTCATTATCATATCTGACATTATCTCGAGTGGAGAATGCATTTTGCTAACGTTGTGTTAATTGATTTATTTTGACTGTAATTGGCTGTAAGCCTTATGGGATTAAATTGTCTGCCATAACGGAATTTTGCAAGTTTTATTTTTCGCCTTAATACCGGTATCGAACTGAGCTCATTTCATCTGTAGAAATTTACCAGCTCCATACATATGTTTACCTCACAGGTTAATTCGTTGATTTGGTATGTCCTTATTAACTATTTATGGGTCTAATGATATTATCGCTGCCATGGGATTAATTTAGATTAGTTTTTGTATAGCAAATACTGTTTGCTTTGGTACCTAGTCATAACTGCATTTTGTCAGAACCTCAAGGATTCAAGGTTTAGTTAGAACTATTTCCAAACAGAAGCTAGATAATCTTACTGTATCGAACATAGAGTAAACTTAGTGCCTTATTTTGACTTGATTTAATATTCTGATAATCTAATATTATTTTAAAGAATTTTCTTCTTAGTTTATGGGCGATACCATACACCCAACTTACCTTCAGATAGTATTAATTGTCTTTAGGATGTTTATGAAAACATTTAATATTTGAATAAATAGCTTAATTAGATTCCCGATGTTTATGTTGGTAAGCTAAAGTGGAAGGCAAGAGAATATGTTTTCAAATCTACTTCTAGAAAAAAATTTTGTGGCACCTTCGCTTAACTGCCAACTCTTCGACCCACACCTTAAAATAAAAGTAAAACCCCTGATTGAACTTGGCATACCGGTTGTTAAGCAATCTTGTTACAGGTTCCAATTGTGTGGATGGAAACAATTTTTCTTTGGATACAATGATAGAAGGTTTGAATTTATCAGCTATATGATGAGTCAGTTTAATGCACTATGCAGTACTACTTCACAATTATTTCCAAAACACACTATATTTATTTATCCTTGTACAAAATTACTTTATTTTCTTTTTTAAATGCTGATATTATAAGAAGATAAATAGAGTTGAATTCTGAACTATACTTTGAGACATTCATGCCTTTCATTACTGTTTAAACTATTATTTACCTGCTCTATTCCTAATTTCCATAAATAAGGATAAAAATTAGAAAGAAATTTTAGCTCTGTAGTGATAGAGGTTATAGTAAGAGTGCACTGGCTATCTATTTTATATCTTATATTATAATGTAAGTATACCTTGGCGAAAACAATAAGCCTGTAACTTTAGTCTAATCAAAGACAATTTACAACAGTGGATTGTCTTTGGTTTAATTCTAAAATATTTTGGCAAAAAATACTTCCTTTTTATGTTGCCATTTCAACTGAATTACATCGTGTTCGAGTTGAATTTTTTTTCCAGAATTCCTAATGTATGTGTGTAATTTTTAAAGACGACCTCGAGTACGGTCATTAGTTAAAGATTCATTTTAAAATACATTGACAAGAGCGATATATCACTTATCTACTGTATAAGAGGCTCAAAAAGCTAAATTATCACAATGGCCTGTAATAAGTTATCATTACATGAAGTTGCAGGTCACTATAAGTTAAACTTTGTGCAGTTTAAACTTTTTGTAGCTCCAGAGCTTCTCTCAAGAACTAATTTAGCAGTAAATATTTCCATAAAGACTTCTCCTGGGACATGAAATTTCCAAATTAGTTCTCGTGCGAGATGGTGTCATCTAGGGTGTCACGTGTTAAAATTGTGTTTATCGCTGTTCTAAAAATTAAATAGGGCCATGAAGCTGAAAACCAAATTGAACTTTGAGTTTTTCTTAATATAATGGGCTCCAGTTATCTGGTTATAATTAAACATGGTCTTTAATGGAATATTTATAGACTAGGCCAAGCAATGTAAGCTAATATATTGTTTATTAATGATGTTGAATGCAGAAAATGAACGGAAACAACTATTTTCTTAAGAACAATAAAGTGAAAAATTATTACAAAATATTGTAGCATTCGAAATATGCACAAAAATTTCACTTAGCAGTATTCAAGTAAATTCTGACTTAACTATTAGAAATAATCCTGGCCATAAGCTACAACAAAGTTTTCTAACAATTATCAAAAATAAAATTCTGTTTAATCTATGCTGAGCAGCTGCGTTTACTATTCGGGTTCTTCCTGGTGTATATCTATCTACATTATGTGCATCATTTAATAGTTATATGCATATTTACTGTCGTTTGGACTGAATCTTCACTAGCAGACATGATTTATAAAACCACACTTTAAAAGATCCATTTGTTTCCATTTGGGTGTTAATTTTTCCACGATTAACACTCCAATGAAAATATAGAAATCTGCTTAAATTTTCGTCTAACTTTTGGATGGTTGCTATGTTACACATCTTCATACTGTTGGTCTGAAGAACCATTTGGGTTTTAATTTAATAGTATCATCATGAGTCACATAATATCACTAGGAAATGGTCGTGCGCTTTCAAATCTTTGACTTTTAAGCTATCTTATTACTCATTTAAGTAAAGTGTATTCTGAAAAAAAGCTCAGCATATATTGGATCTGGAGACTGCATACTTTGTTTCGGAAAGATTTACAGATTAATACATTGATAATTATATGAATAAAATTGATCTGCCATCGCCAAGCAGTGATCATATTAATATTCATACCTGAACTCAAAGTTCTAATCTTAGTAGTATTTCTTTTTGTTCCTCCGTTATTCTTTAGATTGAAATTACTTAAGTAGATTCTATAGCTCTTTATTAGCATCTCATCGGAATTATCTTCAACTCTTGAAAATAATACACTATTACTAACATGCCAAGTGCAAAAAGATAAGGTTATTATTATAGTTCACATAAATAATATCATTATATTACATTTCAATAAATCAACGTATATATGCAACTAATTCTCTAGTACATAGATTTTATCGAAAGTTATCTGTCAAACATCTTTAAAATAGGCCAAAAAGTAGAAAAGTTTGGTGAAATCATTTACATGCACGTTTTTCAGCTTATAATGCATTTTGTGAAATGATTGTTCTAAGTTGATTTAACCTTAATGCTTTAGCGCTGTTGGGTGTGGCCCCCATTTAATGCATATTTATCTGGTTTTACCTCGAGTGGTCGAGCGCATGGCCAGCTCTCTCTCTGCAAGTAAAAGGAATTATAATTCTAAGCTCACGTTTTATTTTTGCTTGGTACATTTTATAATTGATTGTATCTATTTAGTTATTAGTACGATTTAAAATAACGCAACTATACGGTTTGGTTTTCAGTACAAATTACTCTGAGTCATTGCTTCAATTAGATAGTGTGGGTCTACAACAGAATGTCTGGTATATTATCTTTATTAGAAGAGGTTGAGCGATATTTATTTTACATCTTTAACCAATATCTCTTAAACTGCCCAATTTATAACTAATACTGTCAAATATATATTTAAAGCATTAAAAGTAATAACACCTACCTTTTAAAATATTTCTATATTAAGTATTTCTCATATTTAATATAGCTCATTGAAATGAAAATTACTCGCTGATTTCGAGAAATATTGCTTTAACAATCCGTATCAGAGCTTTCCATGCTATCGTATTATTTATTATTATCCTTCAAATTTCAACTTATGTAATTCATTTTATTAAAGACAGAAATTTTAGTTTAGATTATCAAAAAAATCATACCGCTTCTAAATAAACTCCTGATTTCTAAAGAAATATTTAATTTCTTTTAATTGGTATTTTCTACCAAAATATCATTACTCACGACAACACCGGGGCCGAGTCTCATGTGATCAAGAGTATGATCAATAGCCTCAGTCTCGTCTCGCTTTCGAAACTCAAGACCCAGAATAATTTTTGTTTCCGCGAAACCAAGACTAAGTCGCAGTTGTGGGTATCGTGAACCTCTCTAAATCAGACTTTATGATTCGTCTCGAGGCAACAACATTGCATTTCTCACATAATTAATAGAAAACATATAGCAACTAATAGCAAAGCGACATATATAAAGTAGATTAGATTCAAAGATGTTCGCGTTAATTATACAAAACCCGTCACGATATCAGGAACCTCAAAAAGAACTTTTTGAATTATTCATTGATGTCATATATATTTTTATACATCGGTCGCAAACGGTTGCTGGCTGGCAATTTTAATCTGTTGGTCTAACGGCTACTTTTGGTCACTTTTTGCTTATTACTTATCAAGATCAGGTTATATAATGTATTATGGGTTTTGCCGTGCCATTTTATCGCCGTATTTATTATAGGCAACAAAACTAGGTAATTATCACGAGCCCTTTATTGTTTGGAAGTTTTAAGAGCCGAGTCTGGGAAGTCTGCTTCCTATTAACTAATTGGTTTGTTTGCTGTAAACGTTCAATGTAGTAATGTTCTAAAAGTTTCTTACATCATTACATTTCCTGGTCTTGATACGATTTATTTCTTAGTCTTAGAATATTTTTGAAGTAAAACTTTTTAACACTCGCTGGGAGTAAAATTTGAAGGTCACGACACATGACGAGCGATACACGACCTGGCGGAACGAAAAATTTGAACATATTGTTACTGTGATATCTTTGTTAGTTTACAAGCAAAAAAAATGAGATTTGCTCTATTACCTTGTCAAGGCATATGCGAAACTTTTTTGAAGAATAATTTTATTTTTCATTTAGGCCTTTCCTTTTTGTCATATAAGTGGTATATTAAAAAAAAAAATACTTTTTAACCAAATTCGTTGAAGTGTATAAGCCTAGAGCGTTTAAGTTTGTGTGATATCTTTGTTAGTTTACAAGCAAAAAATATGGGTCAACTTTTATGAAGAATATATTTTTTTTAATTTAGGCCTTCCCTTTTTGTTAACTGAGTGGTATATTTGTTAGTTTACAAGCAAAATATATGGGTCAAGACGTAAGCGAAACTTTTATGAAGAATATTTTTTTTCATTTAGGCATTCTCTTTTTGTTAACTGAGTGGTATATTTAAAAAAAAACTACTTTTTAACCAAATCCGTTACGATATGTATAAGTTTAAGAAGTTTCACTTTAGATATTCGCACATAGTGCATACGCTTCTTTTTATTTGGATTTCTTGATTCTTTACCTTATTTTCCTTAATTTCAAATGGTCTTGCTAATGTATACACATTTTATTTGGCACTTCGTTTTAGTATGAATGTTGTCATGTGCTTTAAATTAAATGAATATTTTTTAGGGAGATATAAATTACATTTTCTCCTTAAGGCGATTTTTTCGGGACTGTTGGTGTAAATTCATAATTTTTTTTCAATGTTCCTTTCAAGATTATAGTTTATACCCATTTCGTTAAAACATTCCATATTTACATTTTTGAAAATTTGACATGTTTAGCGACCTACATGGTTGGAGATCATTTTGTTGAATAATTTGATTTATTCAGCAGATATAT
>MU182430.1:85195-111750 GCA_016904865.1 Pissodes strobi | reverse complement strand
TGATGAGAAAAATCTGTTTAACAAAGAACTGTACAATGAACTGCATAACCACATAAAACCTACGAAATTTTAACACTGTGTAATAATGATAAATTTAAAATGAACAGACAATATATTAGTTTTCCTGAGAAATATATATCTCTAAGCCCAGCCGAAATGCTGGCCGAATATATGCAAGAAAATTAAATTGTTGTTAGCCTTTTATAAAACACGGAAATCAACTCCTGGACTTTACCTCAGCCAATGTAGAGTCCAAATCATATTTAACTTAATCTCGGGAGTGTGTCAGCGCCACTCCAACGGTTCTTTGAAAGTCAACTTTCCGGAAAATTTGATGCCTCTGAACTGTATCGCACAAACAGGTATCTGCGTTATACCGAAGGGAATGTGGAAAGTTGCTTACATTATTATTTTATCAAGAGAGGAAGGATGTAGAAAGTGAATATGAGATGATGAGTTTTTGAACAAAAAAAAAACATTAAAATGATAAATAATGTTGTAACATTCTAACAATAGATAGACAGGGTACGTCTCTCCTTCTTATATTTTTTATTTAATAACTTCATCATCGATGAAATACTAAAAAAAAACATACTGGAAATTGAAATGTAAGTTGTGTATCAAAATTAATAGCCAACCTTGACGGTAATACGTAAATATTGTAAATTAGACTTCAATTATAGGCACTCGTTTTCTATTGATGTTTCTCTCATGATTAGAGATTGCGGCATTGTGCATATATTATTCGACACGGGCACGAGACCTAGAAATAATTCCAATTTCATTTCATTTGGGATTATTTAATTACATATGTTATCATCCATAAAATGGTTCACATAAAGTTGTACAATATTATTTATATCTTATTAGCAAAGGTGTGAAAATATCCTTGAATAAAAAGCACATAAAAAATTGAAAGAAAAAATAAATATCTAAAGATCATGAGTTGCAAGTTAAAAGAAATTATATCGGGTAATGGCAAATAAAGTATTTTTCTGATAAAATCACAGAGATGCGTGGAATTAATCACAGCATATCAGGAAAAAGTACTTATTAAAGTGACAAAAAAAGCTTTATTCTGTGCGAAATTTATAATCAATGTAGAGCACTTTCGGCCTCGACCATTATCAGTGCCACCTGAAAGCAAGGTACAGCACCCTATATTTACATTTTTTTAAATATGTGAATATCTGAAAGACGTGGTTGTCTGAACAAGGTTGACATTTTGCTAAATTACGCATGTGCATCAAAGACCAATAAAATATCAACGAAATAATGTTGATCTTTCTAGCAAATTTTAAAATAAAGGTAAATCAGTACAAGGATGTAACATGAATTCTTGATTGGAAAATAAGTAATGGTTTTATAAAGATAGTAATTGCTTTTACCATTATTGTTTAATCATAAAGGAAAATTAATACTAAGATATGTAATGAGATTAAATTTAATCTGTAATATTTTATAAAGAATATATATTTGTAATTTAAAAAAAAAGAGAGGTGCAAATCATTGAAAGATGCTGAGCTATGATTTCAATTATCAGAATTCCTTCTAAGTAATTTTGAGTGGCATTGTGGTACAGCTGAAAACCTTCTTCATTGAGTTGATCATTGAGTTAATGATATACGATTAAAATATATATCTGCCGATAAATAATTTGAATTCCTCTATTTAAACTCAGGAGTGTCCGCACAAGAAACATTGATCTTAATTATTTCTTTTTCAATTTTAATATAATCGATAAAATCCATACAACTGAAATTCTGATGTCATAAAGTAATTCAGAATTGATGTGAGGTCTGAAATTCTGATTAGTGAATCGGCTGTGTTCATGTTATGTGTTCATTTGTGCGTATTCTTAGTGGTCTGCGAGCGCGTTCAATATAAGTAATCTGACATGAATTGCAGTTAAGTTTCTAGAAAGAATGACAATTTTGTCTTTTGAATGAGCCAATAAGACACCTAAACTATTTTTTGTTTTATGTGATATTCTAAGATTCTCGACATTATGCATTATGAAATTCTATGATTTGTACGTGAGTCCAGAAATATAGCCAGCTATATACGTATTGATGAGAGTAATTAATTTAGGGTAGGCTTCCTTTTTTTTCATAAATTTTAGTATTTTAAATGAGAGTATCTATCTGTCACGGTTATAATAGTCGTTACTATATGCTATTTTTTCCTAGAATCTTAGCTACATACTACATTGTTGTAATTCTTTTTGGAAAGAGGTATATTGAGCAATCTGTTTATGTAACAGTGGAAAGCTGCTAATTTTTGTTGTTGTGGATGATACGGTGTGATCAGTGTAGAGGTTTATTCGTGAAAGGAAAATAAATCTGTGAAAGGTAAAGGTTCAACAAAGATACGACGCTGACGAAACTCTGTTCATCTAGATCCTTGGATATTAGTAAGCTTTCAACAATTTTGACTGGTTTAGACTTTGGTACTGTGGTGAAAAGGTTAGTAACGTCAAATAAAAGCAGAAGATGGCTGTTTGTTAAGTTAGTATAATTAAGTTTTGTTACCAGGTCAACTGAGTTATTCACCTCAAACTTCGGTGTAAAGCAAGTTACATTCTAGATTTGATAACGTTGTAGATGAAGGAGGACATAATAGAGACTGAGTCTTTAAAAAACTTGTCTGATGGGGTAATTAACTCTGTGAATCTCTGGCAAACTGTAAAGTCGTGGGATACTTGAATTGCTAGAAATTATGGTCCATGGAGTGTTGTATGGTTGAAGAGTTCTATTGATAAAATTATTGTCTGGGTTGTATGATAATAGTTTAAAGTTGCTGTCATAAAGAAACCTTTTTACTTTAGAAATGTAATCCAATTTATTCATTCTCACGATGCAATTACCCGTGCCTGCTTTAGTAAATAGAAGAATATGTTGTTTTATTTTTTCTTTGATATTCTTAAGAACCTTGTCTGAGGACATAGAGAAAGAAAAATTGTGTTTTAAGGTATGCTTCTTTTCGTTATAAGGTATGTTGTATAAGTCATTATTATTACTTTTCGTTACTTGAATGCCAGACTGTGACAACAGCATTGAAATAACTAAACACGTAACAGTAAAAAGAGTTACTTAACCTCCCAGGTTTTAACACTATATCCTACATATTTAACCTTACCAAGTTATTCACAATTTTACGGTTGCTCATTTGTAGGTGTTGTTTTAGAAAGATGATGCATACCTGAAAAAGAGAAAAAAAAATTAGAGAGCATCCACTATTTTAGACCTACATTAAATCTATTTTTAAACGCATTATAATTAAGTTATCATCAGATGCATACAAAATATAACTTTGAAATATTTCGCCCAATAAATTCTATAAAAAATTGTCTGTTCGTCATAATTATACAAAAATCAGATAAAATCGTCATTGGGTTTCAGATTTTGTAATTTAGCAAATGTATGCGGCTTATAATCATTAAATCTCATGAGCTGTAGATTTAGCTATGTCTAGGTTCCCCTTGGCGCCCTTTAAAGAATTTTCAGAACTTTCTCGAAAATATAAAAATATATCCAGCTGAATCTGCTCAGTTAATATTTTACTTATTTTTCTTCTTATATCTTAAAGCTCCATGATATCTCAACTCTCGATCAATTCTTCCAAATTGTTTTATCCGGAGTTCTTTGTAGATATTGTATGTGATAACATGTTCTTTTAATTAAAGCGATGATTTTGTTGTTTTCAATATACCACTTATAGAAATCTAGTCTTTCATTTTTTGAAGGCATTGTGTTCTACAAATATTGTAAACGTACCTAAATAATGACAGAGTGTATCAAACTTATATGTAATCGGCAGTAACCTAACAAATGCAATGCGGCAAGCTGTCAATGGTAAAAAAAATACATTTAGCATATGTTAATATTGAAATCAAATGTACGATTTGATGCATTTTGTAAATTCAATGCCGAGACGATAGCTACTTGATACGGTTTTCCAATCCTGATATATATCATTCAGATGGATGGTAAAGCGTTCCAAAAAATTCAGGCATTTTTTCGAAGCTGCTGATATCCACGTATTGCTTAATAAATTTCCGAGTAATCAAAAAAAATTACTTTTAGGTCGCAAAATCCATATCTACGATATATATTTCCTGATATATTTGTCTTTATGTTTGGTATGGAGATAACGAGAATATTTCCTTTTGTCTTCAGTATGATCCACCGTTACATATTAATTATTTCTTCTGGGCCAAATGCACCGACATGTTCCCAAAATTGTGACCATCTTCATTAAAAAAAATATATTGTCTGGGCTTCCAATAGGAATCGTTCTATTTCTTATTTTTCTGAAACATTTTATTTCTTTGGCCTGAAACCTTTGTTCGATCTCTTTAGATATGCAGTCATCTTGAGGTTTTTCAGTTTCAATGTATTTTTTGTCTTAATGCGCAGTTTTATTATCGAATGTTTTGACCATACATGTTTTTGATAGAAATTGTATGCCAGATCATGAAAACAAGCCATGAATACAGTTTCTCTTATGGAAGAGGTTTTATTTTTCTTATACAATTCTTTAAACACCTCCAAATCTTTTTCATAGCATTTTCTTAATTTATGCGGGACTAATTCATTAGTTGCTGTATTAGCAGCCGTTGGAAAATGAAAAACATAAGTAAACCTTAGAATTACTTACTATTTTCTTCTTTAGCTTCTGAGATTTAGTTTATTTAAGACACCCTGTAGAATATGGTGTAAAATCCTCAAAGTTGAGTTAAAGACGGTATGGTACACGGTTTACACATTTGAAGCTCCCAAAAAATAATTGCATTTGCACAAATAGCTTTATGAATGACAAATATAGTAATTAAAAGTGAAGTGTCTTATAACATCTTCATTTTGATAACTGAACGTTTAAAATGTATGTTTAAAAGAAAATCTGGCTTTAGGAAGATAACCATGAGCATTATCGCAATTTTTCAACTAGTTGTCATTTATTCAATAAAATCACAAGCGCACGTGTCTCAAAGTTTTACGTATCTGAAACAATAAGTCTAACTCGGTAAAACAGCACTCTGGCAACTTCGATCATATTCCACTAATAATTGGATTCTAAAACTTCGGAAATCCGGTCTTATAACCTTATTGGCAGCAATATAATATCTAAAGTTTACAATATTAGTGCACCCTGTCCAACTACAGGCAATCAAAAGTTATCATAAAGTTTTGAGTCAGATTCAAGATAGGGTGTCGAATGCGAGGAGAGTACATAGTAATCCACTACGTGAGTAATTTTAATAAGCACTAGCATTGGCTTAAGAAGATACCATAGAAGCAATACACTCCACCTGCACAATAGATTGTACATTGATGAAAAATCATCATTAAGTACTGCGTTGTATAACATTGGAAAACTTTCTTTTCTAAAATGTAATGTCTTTGGTCAATTTTTATGCACTACAAACTGATTATAATGTGTTAAATTGCGGTTTAAATTAAAAAGCAACGGGGGATGATGTTTATCCATTTTTGATAAAGAAAAATCATCTCGAGGTACATTGGATATAATTAGTCTAGTGGCCTACGATTTGAATTCAGTACCTTATTGTGTTGGACTAAGTTTAAAATATTAGCATTAAAATCATCTATGATTACGACTTTTCTGTTTTGTATACTTTCATGTAGAACTAAAGTTTCTAAAAATTGTTCATAATAATCATTAGATATAGAGGGCGATAAATAAATGACTATGACAGCTAAAACAAAATATGTATCATACATTTTACACCCATTTACATCACTTAAGGAAAATTGTTGAGAAATTTCAAGCCAAGAGGTACTGACCTCTTTCACCACATGGAGCACTCCACCTCCCGTAGACACGTCGCAGGCCAATAAGTTACTCTCTGATCGAAATACTAAATAAGATTCTGGAAAAAGCTCTGAGTTGGATACATCATCTTGAAGCCAAGTTTCTGTTAAAGGAATGATACCAAAAAAAAAACAGTAGAGACAGGGTTATAGAATTCTGCTACTTTTGTATTTAAGCTACGAAAGTTTTGATAATAAAATGCTATAACATTATTATTGTAAAAGGGCGACTTATTTAGTTTAAAGAAACAATTTTAACAAAAATTATGGTGGCTAATCAGCCAAAATATTTAAGAGCAGTGTTTACGAGAATGGATGAAACTAAGTTTATTAAAAAAGCGGATAATAAGCAATTTTTGTTTACGAAGGTGGCCTTAATTGCTGGATTGGGTGGAGGATGCAGAAGAGCAAATTCACTCCTAGAAAATGTAAAGGATAAAGATGAATATTTTATTTTGCCAAACACTAAAACTAAAATATTTAGAGACTTTTGTGACATTTGGAAATATCGATGGTATAAATAGGGTTAAAATTATTCGCAGTTACATTATCCTTCGCCACAATAATGTTGGTCATTGTCGATTTTACGTTCAAGGCAAACGAATCAGACATCCGTGGACATCAATAATTTTGGTCTGCCATAGAAAATTCCTTATAATATCTGAAACTAACACACTCTAAAGAATGCACTGGGCACTACTTTAGGGGGTCCTCCACATCACCACTGGCAGATTCAAGTACAGATTTGTTAACAGTCATGGTGGTTGGCGTTCCGACACAGTTGCTGAGGGTTACATCGAAAACTCAGCCAAAAATAAAAAAAGGAAGCAGTGAAAATTTTAGGAAATCTCAATCGGAACTTGGCGATTCGTATGTGAAATAATTTCTCGCAAGTTGTTCCTAATCAGGAATTTATTTAAAAAACGGTAAAGATTTTGTTATTAATATTTATAAAATACCTATAATTAAATTTTAAATATGGTCATTTGTTATTTGTTTAAATAGGTAAGATTTTTCAATGACTTAATTTGATTGAAAGAACTAAGATACGAAAAATCTTGCGGCAATAAATTCTTATCTCACTCAAAATGAGTGCGATAATAATTGTATTATTATCGTACGGATGGAGATAAAACACATTGTCAATGTGATTAGTTTTCATGCCCACCAGTCTTATTCTAAGTCTGTAAGCAATGACAACAATTTGTTAAACGTCCCCAAAAAGATCGCCGAAGTCCTCTATAGTAACTTAAAATACTAAGAATAAAACTTAAAGGAGCACTTTTACAACTATTTTTATTATGCAAATAGCAAAGAATATGTTTAATAAAATAAAATTGAAAACTAAAAATAATATATGCTAACGAACATGCAAAACTGACCCAATTTAAACTTTACACAGATATTTAAGACATTACTCCTCCCTCCAATGTGATGTCTAGATAAGTTTGCTATTAACCAGTCATTGTTAGATGTTCCGTGACATAAATAATTGCTACTGAAACTGAAACATATCCAATAATTAACAATTCTATTTTGTGCTGATTTTTATCGACTCTACTTAAATCTACTAGTAGTATCTGACCTAACTATAAAACACTTCATCAAGTTATTATCTTATTTGTGTATCGAAAAAAGCCCATGTGATTATCTAATAAATCTAACTTGAAAGAAAATGAGCGGTTTATACCTAATCAATCTGATTTATGGTCGTGTTGCATGATTCTAAAAAAATCATCACCATTAATATTATATTTGCTTTCTGGTCAGTCAGGTTGATTAATAGAGTAGTTACCATTACTATAAAACTGACCCTAAAACTTACTATGTGTCGTCGGTCTATTCAAAATTATAAACCAATGCATTTTTAAATATAAAAAATCTCGGTTCTAAGATGCAGAAGATTTCCAATCTATTAGCTTATCAAGAAACTTGAAGCCCAATATTTGTCTATGCAATCATTATGCTATGAAATATCGCCTCAAGTGTAGTTCTAAATATCTAATTTTAGCTCTCAATTGAGGAGAGTAAACACCTCCTTTATAGATTATATTATCTTACCCGACATCAAATACAGTTACTTCCTATCTATTTATGTAGCATGGTTGAATTCTAAACACTCTTCTTTTTCTTAGCTACGTCTCTAAAACTTTTACAACATCTAATATCAAAAATATCATGAGCTATGAGTGATTAAGGATGGAGCTGAATCTAGGTAAAAATGATTCAGATATAACAATAATGTAGAAGCTGCTTCCAAAATAATGGCAAAACCAAACTCAACAGACAAGAAAAGGAGCATAAAAAAATAAATCGACATTTCACCAAAGGCTCTTTATTTGTTCTATTATCTCGAATAAGCTGTGGTAAGGTAGCTAGATAATTTTTACAACTTTAAGAGAATACTAGCCAAGCATGGTAGGGTTTTCCCGAGGGTTTTCCCATTTATATGAAACTTAAAATTTAGCATATTGCATATAAGATCTATATTTTATCAAACAGCTCTAAAGGTATGTCTTGCAATATTTAAACAAATAATAGCATATCCGCCAATGCAACAGAAAGTTTGTACCTTCTGAACCTTCCGTTCTTTTTCACATGCCGACCCATCCATAGACGCGTTTCGCCGTATAATGGCTCGTCAGTATAGCGATAGGGTCAGCTGATGAGAGAACGGACAGAACGGTACTTGAGGCTTTAAACTTTTAAACAAACCCAGTGGGCGCCGGCTACAACACATAACTGGTTTGAATATCCGCCAATGCTTTAACACGTAGGTGTCTGTCTTAAAATGTGTAGGCCCCTCAAAAGAAAAACAGAAGACTAAAGCATATAATATCACCTACATCGTAACTACCGACACCAGTAATCATTATTGAAGGACATCTGAAGCATCTATGTCCAAAATCACAGAAAAGTACGTGCCATCGAACCATCAATTGATGCAGCAGGCAAATTTTGGAGTTGGTAGCGATGTCTTTACACATTTAGGACCTCCGATTTGAACTCAGATTAGTCACTTCAAATGCTAATTAATTTAGCAGTGATTAATCGGAGTTCAAAGTATTGGCTCTTAATGTAATATTTTTGATAACTACGAAATAGGTATTTGATTCCATATTTTCTATGATGTTGAAAAATGTTGTTGCATTTATGATATCGAAGGAAATGTGTTTACAAATCCAATTTTTTGCAGCTGATTATGTAAGACAAAATATTAGAATATATAGAATGATGGAAAAAAATTACGGTGTGTGCTTAAGTTCACACGACAGAAGTGGAAACTTGAACAGAGCGATAATAAACACTAAATAAAATTAATAATAAAATTTGAGTATGCTTTTGGACCACAAGACACAACAGAATAAGAAACCGAGAAGAGGCTGGAGGCCTCCATTGTGCATTAGGTATACGACGGCGACGCATAACTCTCAGTCACGCTATACCTACCTCTTTACTTGACCGGCGCCGCGTGATACATTTCTTAACCTTTTAGTAACGCATCCACCAGCTTACTCTCCAGGTTCACCGCGTGTAAAGAAGAAATGTTTCTTGGATCGATTCCGGTACCTCTCGCATGCTAAGCGGGTGCCCGATCATTGAGCTAAGCCGCCGATGGAAATACGTGCATCAAAAATATAGGATACAGATAAGGCACAATTATTATTGTAATAGTGGACTATTATGTTTATAATTCGTAGCTAGGCAGATGATCATTCGAATTAATATATTTTGACAGAAGTACAGGGTAATCCAAATAATACTTTAATTGCCTTATATATTTTGCTAGTGTCACAACTTGTAACACGATTATTTAATTACTTAACATTCGATCCATATGCTTGGTTTACTCAGCGATGTTAATAGTTCCAGGTGTGGGTCGTAGATTTGGTAGTTGGGCGAAGGCGCCATTAAATGTTCTATTATGAACATATCAATGATTTCTATGCATGGAAATTTGGGTAGTAAAAATATCGTGAAACAAACATCAAAGTTCCTGGGTATTACAATATTAAATGCTCTCGCAGACATATACGGCACAAAGAAAACTTAATTAGACCTTGGGTATCACACCCAAAATAAAGAGAGATAGAGATTTTCCAAAATAAGTATCAATCAAATTATAAGATCATTAAGTATTAATATTTAGTCGTAAATCATTAATATTACCTAATTCCTATTTTTGAAATATTTTTAATAAATAAAAACATATTATAAATTAATCCTATGGCAGCGCAACATCAGTGGTCAAATAAACAGTTAACAAAATTAAATCAAATCTCTTAACCTGTGAAGAAAAAAATCTGATCAAAAAAGATCTATAGAGGAAATCGAAGTGAGCCCAATTCGGTAAATGGCATAATGGGGTAAATCTAAAGTAGCAGTTAGCTATGACGGTTTGCTGCCGTAAGACTTACAGCAAATTACAGCAAAAGCATAGCATTCAAATATGTACACGAAATCCAAAAAAATATATAGAGAGATATTTGCTAACTAAGTTAACATCATATAAGGTAGTAAAGAAAGTCGATATTAGTTAATCGAATAAAGATAAGAAACGGTAATAGATATAATAAAAGATAATGATCGATATAAGATATTTGAACCGTAAGTTCGAAAATGAAAAGCTACCATATGGTAAGTAAAATAGGTAGTTAAAGGGTCTACTTGTTTTCTCAGGAGTCGAATCCACTGGTAGTGGTTGGTGGTGGCTAGCCCTCAACTCGTGCAACTTCTTGGATGGCCCCAATTAGAGCTTTGGCGCTTTCTGTCACACCAAACGGTTAGCATTACTTTGCATTACTTTGACAAAATCTCTCGAACATGTGGAATGAAACTCTCTAGGCTAGTGGAAACCCGTACGGAGCATGGACCCTAGTTAGGGTTTGTTTGGGTTAACGTGTCAAAATCGAAAACTCCACTTTTGTTCTCGTTAAAAATGCTAAATATCTAGAAATTACTCGAGTGAGCGTTAAAGGTAATTTGAGGTCTGATGTATCAAATCTGATTGCTTAACTTTATTCACTACCCAGGAAATTTTTACTTAAAAATATTGTATTATAAATATTAGGTACGTAAAACTTGGAAAGATTGAGACACAAAATTTCCAAAGACGTTACATTCTCAAGATATTGAAGAAAGTTTTGTTTTCTACTTTCAGATGAGGAGAGTAAAGCCCCTACTTATATATATGGATTATATTCCCCAATCGACAACGTCAAATTCAGTCATTTCCAAACTCGCGAAAGTTTAATAACGTTATCAAGACCTAAAGATCTTTAAGCTAAAGCTAAATTCCCCCGGACGACCGTGACCTTAATACGAATAATACGGTAATTTTACGTTGTACTTTGGAATCAAACACGAAAAGGGTGTGTAAGACGTGTACTAGCGAGGAATTTCAGTTTTGCTATGTAATTTGCATTTCAGGTTTGGTTGAATCCGTATAAACATAAAAACGAAAAAGAATACATTTTATTGCTGACTATAATGCCTAGTTGGGAGCAAAGCCAATAACGAAACTGAAATATCCTTGAGTTTATTGGAATTCGTACGAATTAATGTGTTCATTTTTAAATAAATAAAACAAATAAATAACGTCTTTATTTGGAAGGGCCTCAGCTAAAAGCTGCTTAGGCCCTATTCACAACGACAAATTAACATATATAACTGGTAATATTATTATACAGGGTGTCACATGTATATGTTTCACATCCAACGCTATTCTCCGTTATTTTTAAACATACCCGGATCAGGCGCGGCTTCTCAATAAGGTCATTTGGTCAATGACCCACCTAATTTTAATTTAATTGCATTTTTTTTTATTATCAGCTCATAATTATTTTTTAAAAAGTGCGGATGCATTTTCCTACGAAAACTCCACAATTTGTTCAGTTGATGCTGGATGCCCGGCCGTATTTTAAATTCACCTTACGGGTTTTTACGGCAATTAGGGAACCAAAACTAAGACGGAGCGCGTAGATAAGCGCTTTCTAGGGAGTTAAAAAGAGACACATAGTTGAAGAAATTGTCGACGGCCGGCCAATGATAGTGCTTTTGGCGCTCGCAGGTCCGCATGCTGCTTGACCTTTATGAAAACACACTCGAACCGCTCGGTGGAAGAAAATATTATATTACAAGACATTTGGGTTACGGGTTAGACAAAGTAAAACTAATATTAATTCGCTGATATTGACATACGCATTGCATTTGCAAAAACTTATATGAAATTTAGTTGTTACGTTGACTGAATAATAAGTCATGAGTGAAGTAGAGATTTTATGTACTATTCCAATGAGAACAGTAGAAAGTGAACGGTGTTTTTCAACCCTAAAAAAATTAAAAGTTTTTTAAGAAATGCAATGGGGGAGTCAAGGTTGAGTGCTTTAGCAATGCTAAGTATTGAAAAACCTTTAATTTAAATGAGCTAGTGATTGATCATTTCACCAAACATATGGATAGAATAATCCATTTGGTTTACAAACACAATACTACATAAGAGGTGAGAGACATCTTAGGAATATTATTTTAGTTTTATTTACAATTACTTATAGTTTGTTCAGAGCAGATACCTACAAAGTTTCGTAATAATGAGAACTCTAGCAAATCTCACAAGGACATTGCAGTTGCTTTCAACAAGCATTACCTATAAATACATTTGGTTATTTTTTTCTAAAAAAAAAAAACATTTTGGGCGTGGCACCACGAAAAGTTTTCCACCTAGATTTGACCCACTTGCCAATAAACTCACGAGCCGCGACTGACCCGGATAAATTTAAAAAAATAATATTTTATATGTAAAGCCATGGCAACGAAAACGCGATTATTGTTATCTATCTACGCATACTACCGGGGCGCATATTTACACATCCTCACACACAATGGCACCAGGGTGCTGAAATCGGTTAGGTTTTGTAAGCGTATGTAACAATACAAAAGCTCACTGATTTGTGCACCTGGAAGACGCTGTTATATAATATTTCACTTTTCGCATGCTCAAGAAAAGGAAACTAACCAGGTGCTAACCCAACACATACCCAAAATCAAGAAAAAAACTGTTTAGAAACTTAACCTAAAAAAAAAATAAAAAAAGCAACGGGGTTTGAACACAGGCCACCGAATTGAGACCTAACCATCTAGACCTCTCGACCACGAGGCTCTTGCCGCAAATTGATTGCATCGCAAACACATGGCGCGATTAGGTGCCCAAATCAATGAGCTTTTGTAGCGCTACAAACGCTTACAAAACTTAACCGATTACAGCACCCTGGTGCCGTCGTATGTTAGGATGTGTAAATATGCTACCGGGGCGCTTGCTTTATATGTAAATTATCTCGGCCATAAAAATGTTTTAATTTACATTTTTGACATGTTGGTAGAAAAAATAAAAAGTACCATTCCATTCAATACGTAGCCTGAAAATGTATATTTTTTTAGAAGTATACTTTGCAATCAGCTTAGGTTAAATATGGCAATATCTCTTAAAACTATTTAAGTTAAGCTTTCGAATGAAAAAAACTTTATCGGGATATCTTTAAAAATAGAGGGGATAAAACTTCTACGTAGGACATTCTTTGTTTTATTCGTAGGATTCATTCTTTCACTTTTTGGTGTGTTTATTCGCTCTGATAAATAATTGAAAAAATCATAATTATTCACAAGGAATAATTTGAATCTGGTACTTAGCTAGGAGTGGGAATAAATGATCTATAAAATGAAATTAAATATTATTATTTAAATAATAATAATAATATTAATAAGGATGAGAATATGCAACAAAATTCCACATTTTTTCATCAATATACTTTAATACAGCGGGTATAAATACTTCCGCTCTTAATAACTTGGAGTCGGAATAAAAGCTTAATCAGAGTAATATAGACGTAGTGTTAGAACATTACACGAATTAAAATATCCATTATTATTACTTGCTTTCAACCATCTCTATATGCCAAAACTAAGATCAAATTTTGTTGGATATTAATTACATATGCATTTACTTCATTCTGCATTCTATGAGGTTTTGAATGTATATTCATTAATCAAGAATGCCATGCTGAGAAGAGAAAGGTCAGAAAATTATCATAAATCAAGAAAAATCAAAGGTCGGAAAGCAACTAAGCAATAAATTACTGCAGCAACTAAAGGACACGAAATATAAACGAAAACTTAAAAATAAGAGGCAATTATTCCACTATGAGTTTATGCTTGGCTGCTTTCAATAATCCTTTAAAAATTGTATTACAATGCTCTAGTTGTTTTTATTATGCACTAATTTAATGCAATATATTTATTCTTAACATTTTTGGTTATTCTCGAAGAGTTTTAAAAACTTTATGTATACAATTTCCTGCAATAGTGCGTCGAGCTTCTATATTTTCTATGTTAAATATTTCGCTCTAGTACTATCCTAATATATTGGTGTTTAACCTATTTCCTTACATTATTTTTAAACATGCAGGGTCTTCCAAAAAATTGTGGCATATGTTTTAAAATAGAATGCCCTGTATATTAGTGGATTCTAAAAGTCTGCACGAATTTCTAAGTACTTTTAATAAAACATACTTAAAAATTAACATTTTACACACTATGACACGCTGTAGAACAGGCTTACTTGTTAGTGAAATAGTTTACAGTTTCCTATTTTAACTTTCATTTTGTATTTTATGCCATAAACTTCCGGTGTAACCGGAAGTTTACAGAAACCGGAAAGTGTATACTTTCGGCTTACTTGGAAAGATTGTCATAGTGTATAAAATGTCAATTTTGAAACTTCAATATTTCGAAAACAGATACCTTTAGGTATAAGGTTTGTTATATTAACTATAGATAGAATATCTCGCAGAATTCAAAAATTCACAAACATACAAGATGTTCTGTTTAAAAGAAAATAGGCTCATCATACCACACTTTTTTGCGACACCCTATACGTTTGAAAATAATTTTCTAAGTTAGGATTGGAACGAATTTTTTAACTTGTGTGGTCTAGAACATTACAGATAGTGGATCGGGAAAAAGACAACTATGCGTGACCACAAAATAGCTCAGACCTTTATTATTTCGACTATTTCTTGCGTTTGAAGAGTTGGTTTACAAGGATATGCCATCAGCAACGCATGTAGGATTTAGTTATACTGTTGAAAAAAAAAAAACAGTTTATTTAAAAAAAAACATTATTTTCCTCCTTAGTTCAGTAAGGTAGGCTTTATTGCAATGAATCCAGTAAAGTAAATTATGGACGTCGTACAAAATTGATAATCAGTGTTTTGCTATAACGCAGTCGAGCATAAAAAATGTATTAATAGAAATAACCTGAGTAATGCTTCAATAAGCCTAAATTAGGATGGCTTGTTTCAGTATATTTTGGAAAGCTGCAATTAAAGCCCAATATGAATTGACGAATTTCACTAATCCGAGCAGCACATAAAAAAGCCTAGGTACTTCTTTTTTTATAAAACGACCGATGGAACATCAAAACAAATCTCAATGCAGGTAACTCCTGGAAACGTTTTTGGCAAACAAGAATAATATTAGTTAAACCCGTTCAGTGGCTTGTCAGAATTTGTCACAAACCGGACTGCGGTGGATTTTCGATGCACCTGACGTCGTATCTCGCCTGAAACTGGAAATTCCGACAACTTTGGATTGATTCTACAGTCGAACCGTTACTAACATGGTAAACTTTGTTTGTTATATTGTGATCAATATTATAATAAGACGGGGAGTAACTCGATCTTCTGGAATAGTAATATTTAATAGTAATAATTAAGAAATAGGCTTACTATCTTCTAGAATTAGCAAAGGGAATGTACGGGGCGGCCTTAATTAACTATCGGAGAGAGAGAAAAACTTACGAGAAAAAAGTTGTAGGACTTCTTACAAGTAAAAAAGCTTTTGGAATAATAAAATTAACATCACAAAATCGAAAAAATTACCATACTATGTTGTTGTTAAAGAGACACCCTATATAAGATTGCTTAAACTGAAAGCTTTTTCCCTTGGTTTTAAATATATTAGCATAGTTAAATAACTCGTATTCAAAATATCTCGTATCAAATAAACTAGTCAACAATTTAAGCGCCCCATGCGAAACTTTGTATCAATTTTGAGGGCGTGTAATTGAAAAATATCTGAAGATATTGATGCAGATTTGGATATATATATATATATATATATATATCTATGGACTAACATGCAGGAGTAAATACGTAACCTCAGTCTGCGCAGGTGGCATAATACAGGACGGATTAGAAGATGGTGCATGTTTTTTATTTCTTTTACAACTTGTATACCGGAAAAAAATTTTAGAACTTTTTCTAAGTGCCGTTGTTAAGAGTGATGTACTTATCTCATGTCGGCGTCGCGTCGTCCGAAATTTGTTAATTTTCTAAATTACTGCAGTTTTTACGACATTGGGGCATTAAACTTCTTTTAAATAGAAATTATGCTCAAACTTTTGCGGCTGATTCAGGTTCATGCTAATGTGCTTGTGCATGTTAATTTAAGTTCAGGATAGCCCTATACTGAGTATCACAAATCCGAAGCATGTGCTGTTGGATTCCGGAAACCGCGAAAAAAGAATAAAGACAGAGTCTCAGGTAAGAATAATGACTTAACGCTAACTGAATCGTTAACAAGCTGACCGACTAATAAAAACAATATTTAACGACTAACGACCATATATAATTTTGCAGTTCATTATTCATTCAACGGGCGCAGACATCTCATGGGATATTGATCGATTTTAAATATAAGCAAAGGGCAAAATCCCGTAAAATGTACCGTGCATAATCTTTTCATTACATCAAAGCGGCTGGGTTTATATAGGGTGGCTCGAATTAGAGTCTATGTATGGGTATCTCGAAAACCGTGAGGTACAGTGTCGGTAAAATTAGGACAAAATTGCGCATTTAGGTGCCTAACAATATGCCGTTTAGAAAGTTTGAAAATTTCGAGTATTTCCGAAGATTTCCCAACAAAAACAGAAAATTTTAAAAATCGAATTATTTTTCCAGGGCTTATTTAAAAACCAATTTCATATTAAATGGCACTTTTGCATTGCCACTATTCCCGCTATATCCAATGGTGGTATCCAGCTTGGAATCCGACGTTTCGTCTTCAAGGGATCATCTTCAACTTTCTTTTTTTAAATACGAATTTGAATTTATTTTCATCGTTTTTCAGATGATATTGACATTATTAATATGAATATGTGTTTTTATTTTTTCTTAATTTTTTTTTGTTGTTATTTTTAGTTTTTTTTTTGTAAATTATTTATGTTGCTTTGACGTAATTTTGAATAGCTTAAGCTATTTTTGAAATCTTTATATTCTATAAAAATATTTTATTTTGTTTTTTGTGTTAAGTGTTAAGGAAAAATAAAGCCTTTATTTTTAATGAAAATAAGAAATAGTAAAATTGAATAAACAGGTTCGCTCATTTTTTGCGAGAATATGGTCCTAAACTGTTACGCTAACAAGTTGCTCAATGCACAAAATATAAAAGTTTTGACCAACAAAAAATATTCAACATAGAATAACATCAACAATTCATAATAATACTACGTGATACTATAGTTAGATGAAAAAAACACCAATAGAAATTTTGACTATAATTAAAAACAAAAAACTAAAAATTTCTAAATATATAATCCTCGCCATGAATACGTGAAGGCACGTGAAAGACAGAATTGAAATGCATGATAAATGAACGTACTACACGTACATGTTTATTGAACTCTAAGATGGAGCCTTACTCTATAATAATTTAAAGGTGTTTTAATATTTTGCAATATTGATATCAATAACTATTCTTCCCAATATAATGGGAATCTAATGGATATTCCTTTGGATAAAATAATCCAAAATATTATATAATAATATAGATGAATTATAATTTCCAAAATTCTAGATATTCACACTAAGGCACAAAATTCAGTATTAATATTTGGCGTTACAGATAACATGGGATCCAATACAAAATTAAGACAATAATATTGTTATTATGATCATCATTAAGAAGGGAAGAGCCTAGTAATATCATCAAATTTCCTAGTCTTATGCATATTCCTAGTCACATTTCCTACTCCATTTGTTAATGAAACTTACTGAAAAACACAACACAAAACAGACTAAAATATTTTTATAGATTACAAAAATTTTAAAAGTAATTTAAAATATTCAAAATTACTCCAAAGTAAAATAAATTATTAAAAAAATAGAATACAAAAAAATATACACATATTCACATTAGTAGCGCTAATATCATCTGAAAAACGATGAAAAAATTAAAGTTTGTATTTAAAAAAAGAAAGTTGACGATGACCCTTCGAAGACCAAACTCGAAACCAAACGTCGAATTCCAAACTGGATATCACCATTGTATAGAGCGGAATAAGTTGCAATGCAAAAGTGAAATTCAATCTGAAATCTGGTTTTTAAATAAGCTCAGGAAAAAATAAAACGATTTTTCAAAATTTCGATTTTTAACAGATATCTCAGGAAATACTGAGAATTTTAAAACTTTCTACGCGGCATATGCGCAATTTTGCCCTAATTTTACCTACACTGTATCTCTTACGGTTTTTGAGATTCCCAATACATACTTACATAGACTAGAATTCGAGCCACCCCGTACGGCTGTTTGTTATTGGAAATGACATTTGTAACTAAATACTTTGTGGCTTAGACAATTTAAATAATGCTAGAGGCGAATTTAATATTATAAGGCTATACTGAAATAACAATATTAATTTTATTTATAGACTAAAAAGACTGGGATATAGCCAGGAAATCAAAGCAAATTTGCTCAGTAATACTCCAGGGAGCATAGGGAGCCCAACTCAACGCTACGAAGGAACTGAAGAAGTAAGCTATCGTCACGGTGGTGAGCCCGTGGAGCCATTATCAGACGTGGTGAAAACCCGCCTCCTATTCATGACGAGTTTTATAAACTCGTCGTGAATAGAAGGCGAACCCTAAATCCTTATCCAATAAGAAATCAAATAGGTCTGGTGTAGGCATGGAGAGGAAGGGATGAAAAGCGCAGGGAAGAGTACACGGGAGCAAGAATAACATTTGGATGGCGTGACAGACTGGGTTGGAATTGATGAATGGAAGAACGAAACTGGTAGTATTGATTGAAGAAAACATGAATGTAGAGAGACATTGCAATAGGTTCATAAAAAAACGTTGTTGCCACTTCGAAAATATTTTTGGTGACGATATTATTGTTGTTGATGATAATGCTGATTGAGCGACAATTGTTACCAACTTGCTGAGAGAATACATTATAGAAAGAATGCTTTGGCATGGTAAATGGTCAGAAGTGAATCCAAATGAACACGTATGGAGTAATATAAATTTGCAATGGGATAAGGAAGGTAATGAACTCCAAAATTTGAATACATGGGAAGCAACATCTCAAATACTGAATAGAAACCTGATCGATAGCATTCCTTCAAAAGTTAGATAAATCATCCGAAACCATTTTCTAAAAATGCAATAATCCACTCATCGTGCTGTAGTCCTTCGAATCTGGACCGGAGAAGATTTTTTTTAAACTATACTATTTATTCACTAGTTGTAAAGTTCTGCATGTTCATTAGTTATTGTGGTTATTAGGCCTTTAGCTTCTTTCAGTTAGTAAATTATCGTTAAGCTATTTTTCTACGAACGTGCGTTCGGAGAAGTAAAATTACTTAAAAATTTAATAGGTTAGAAAAATATATATTCAATTTATTATTTCATTTATAAAACGTGAAAAACCGTTACAAGTCTTAGTTTATTTGTTTTGCCTAAATTTGTTTGTAAATCCCGTATGTTAATTTGGATTAAAAATATTTTTTAAGCTTCCTATATAATAATAAACGATGATTTTATGTCGAGTAGAAATAGGCGCAGCTATTGACTTTCCGACCTGCAGCTTCCTATATAATAATAAATGATGATTTTATGTCGAGTAGAAATAGGCGCACCTATTGACTTTCCGACCTGCAGCATATCACATTTATCCCCTGTTTCTAAATCAGCAAGAAAAAGCAAACATTGTGAAATGTCATTTATTTCTGTCATCAATTTGCAAAATTGTTGTTATAGTTCTTCCAGGTTTCTTAAAGATTCTTCAAAAAATTATCATTTTGCTGTTATCTGATGCTGTTAGCCCATGATGCGCGCAAGATGCCTTTCCCGACTTAAAACATATCCTAAATTCGCTTCGCGTCGTTCTTCTACCTGTTTTTGTATCACTTTGCGCACTCAGTAAAATAACTACTTATATTGAGAATATTGTGTTTATCTTTTTTCGCAGTTTCTGGAATCCAATATTACGTCTCAATATATACACATGCACATTAGCATAAACCTAATTCAGCTGCCTTTCGCAAAAGTTTGAGTCGAATTGTTAGTTAAAAGCAATTTGATGCCGCATTGTCGTAAAAATTGCAGTTACTTAGATATTGGAAATTTTCCTCGAACGACGGGAGATATTTCAAAAAATTCCAAAGACGTTCAGAGACAGTATATCACTTTTTGCCACGACGCGACGCGACGGCGGGTTAAAAAAAAACATTTTTTCCAGCAAATGACGAGGTAAAAATAGATGACAAAAATTTCACCATCTGTAAATACTATGCTAATATATCCTTGTCATGCTGCAATTTTTTTTAGCTGAGCCCAAGAAAGAAATTTGTCAACAAACATTTTACTAGACTCCATCTAGCAAAATTTGCCAAAAAAATTATCCGACAGTCTCAAAATTGCATTTTTTTTAGAAATTGTATCTATTTTAGTCAATTAGTTACCGAGCAACGGAGCAATGGAGTTCTAAGGATGTGGACTCTAATCCATTGTGCGTTGCAGCTAATAATTACTACAACAAACGACTGAGTCGAGCACATAAAAAAGACCCGAGAGTAGTAAATTATACGGCAAAGCAAAGGGAATTGTTTTACAAGCACGAGGAAGTTTGATGTTTAAAATTCACAACTGGAAATCGGAGGAATAATGTGAGGAAACGGTTTGAAAATCAGATATTGTTTTTGAAGGAGACCATCAAAGGGAATATAAAGGGTAACTTCGGAGCATCGGAAGAATACTTAAATCAGTACGATATTTACAGAAGCTGTTTTATTCTGCTAGTGTTGGTAATAACGGTCACTCTTTTTAAATGCAATAAACCAAAAAATGTGAAATTTTAAAACGTCCGATTTCAAAGCATGACAAGTTTTATTTGTAATCGATCATTCCAACTACCTGTTCACGTAATTAAGTAAACTCCAAGTATTTTAGAATTGGAATACTTTGGTTTGCATAGAGCACAGAAAACTTCCTTCAAAGTACCAGTTATTGCAATCAGCAACTACTACTACTAACCTAAACTAACTAGATTAATTCATTGTTATGAGATGTATTATTTATTTAAGAATCAGTGCCAGTTTGAAAATCTTTTATCACTTTCTTTTAATTTACCATCATGTTAAAATGGTAAAATGACGATAAAGGTTCTTTTTTATTACGCATGAATCATAATCAACGATTATCGCACGCTGCAGCGTGCTTAAATTGATGTTTATGATGCGCCTACTTTTCTAAAGGTTGCTATAGAAACATTTGATCATGTCAAATGTGACAGATTAATATATTCGTCAATATATCCCTTAAGTTTAATATTTAAAACATTTCTGAGATTATGACGCATTCGTAATAAAAAAAATAGCGTATGATATACGTGTATAAGATGCCTTTAAAGCCCTTGCGCTGCGCGTCGTGTTTTGAAATATGTCGCGCGTGCTTTAAAGGCCCTCTTATACACTTATATCATAATATACTATTTTGGTACGGATATCAAAAATTAGATCACGGAGAATATATAATTTATTGCATGCATATTTAGCACTAAAATATGCCGTCATTTCTGCAGAGTGGCATTTAAAACCGACAATACTTCACGTTCTTTACTAAGAAAAACACTTCATGCTCCCGTAGTCAAACATAGTCGTCAAACACCGATAACTCATGTAGCCCCAACAACATATTACATTAACATTCGCGTGTGTGCTAGATCGATCCCTAAACAAAACCTCTGCTCTTCTAAAAGCCACAGACACGCACGTGCATCCTCATAATTTTGGCGCTCTCGCCTTGAATAATAAGGATTTTCGGTGATGATAAAGTAGTTTTCGAAGTAATAATTTTAAGAACTAGAACAAGTTCGATATATTTAAAATGAATATTTAGGGCGTCCTAATTTACTAAGAACATCGTAATCAAATAAAATGGATAAGACATATACATAGAGTCAACGAAAACAGTCCACTTAAGGATTTGTATGCCCTTTTGAGTCGGCAGAGGAGGTTGGACCTCACCAAATCTAATTTTATAATATTGAGTTTTAAAACGGATTTAATACCATGTCTCTTATAACTTGTCAAATTCACTACCAAACCATATTTTGTTTTATTAAATTTAGTAAATTGGTCACCGAGCAATGGAGTTCTAAAGGTGTGGACTCTAATGAAGTGGGGTATTTGGTAATGACGAATTAACTAACATTTTTAAAACTTATTCATTATTTGAATGTTTTTAAAGGAAATAATGCTCGCTCTGTAATAATAAACCATTCTTGACTTCATCGCTAATAATGAAATACCAGAAATAGGTGCTATTATACAAATAGTGAGAGAACTGCAATGACTAATTAACCACTTAATAACAAGTCCTTAGTGCTTGCCCTATGACGTCATCCATGTAGGCAGTGCAATTTTAATCATATAAGGGGGATATATACACTAATATTTATGAAAACTATCAATAGTTAACTTATTTTCAAGAACGCTAGCTATATGACATACTTCTTGACAAATTCCAAAAGTGATGTTTGAGTTTTGGTTTAATATTAGGTGTAGTATTAAATGCAGGTTCGCAACTCCCCTACACCTGCGCCAAAATTCAGGATATGTATTTAAGTATAATCTTTTTTTATACTACTGCGAGAGGCACAAACGCAACTGGTCTTTAAGTCCGAAATATGTGGTGTTACGTATTTAAAAATACGCCTAACAGTATAATTTGTATACCCAAATATAAAACGAAAATTTAGGTACAAGTTGGGTCAAAATGCGAGAAAATAATACTAATTACCGTAGCCATTATCGGCAAATTTGCAAACTAATCGTTTGCCTTCCTTCCTCTTTCTGTTGCATCGTTCAGATGATGGGCTGTTGCTGGCCCTATAAGGAAAGTATGTACTATTTTAGGATAGAACACGAACATTAGATTAGATAATTAGATAAATAAATTACGAAATACCACATTATAAAAAGAGGAAAGAACATCTTGTGGAAATATTTTCTTATAATATTGGAAAAATTGTAATGTAAGAGATACATTCTTTATATACGGCCATCCCAATATATGCTACTATCGTAGTAGTCTAGCAACGTTGCAACTAATTGTGCCTCGATCGCGATTACCCTTCCACCCGCAAGCCCCTTACTACATCTTCGCTCCAAATTGCAAAGGCCCACATGCATGATAGAGCATGATAAAATTTTGTAAGCACTTTGTCCCTTGTCCAGGTGTTGTAGGTAATACCCGAGAATAAAAAACCGCGACCAAATCCGTTTCTCGCGCGAACGCTTTCTGAAAGCGCATGATCCAGCTATATTTATTGCTCCACGGCTTGTCATGTTCGTTTATTATCTTCGTATCACTAATTGTGGTGCACAGCAATTTAGTTGTCGTGCAGTTGCAATTTCAGTAGCGGCAATTTATCGAATAAATTTGTCAATTAATTGTTTTTTTTGCCTGTGATATTCCTGCGAAGTTTCTGGATTTTTCAAAATCTGGCTCTGGTGTCAGAGTCCTAAAGATTCTCTATGGTAAGTACATACTTCCTCACACTAACATTTGAATCATAAAAGAGTTTGTTACTATTCAATAAACTGTTTTTTTTTGTTGGGGTTATATAAAGGTAACGTCCGTTTTAAATAAGGGTCTATGTAGCGAAATTCCAATCTAGGTCGATGAGTTTTCTTATTACTTTTCTAAAAAGCATTCAAAAATTCCGCTAAAAACTACTACCTTCATCTTCCGATCAGTATTATTATAGTGTACGATACATGTAATTTTACAGTTCAAGGGCAACGACAATCCACACAATAAACCTCAAACGTTTCGCTAAACAGCTCCCTGACAATTATAAAAAATAATTCAACGAGACTTGTCGTTTGACTTCTGATCTGGTAATAAGTATCAAACAGTTTTTCCATGAACGCTGCTTCATCTAAAAGTGAAAATATTTTTTCAGAAAAAATAGGTTTGTATTTCAGCAACTATAATCCGCATGCTATAAATATAAACCACAAATGCTAAGCCATTATCTTGTCCTGCTGCAATAAAAGCTGTTTACTATTGTTAACAGAAACTCTTTGTTCTGCATTTTTGATCGCCAACACCAACGAGCGCCTGTCAGACTAGCTAAAGAGTAAATGGTTGTAATTTGTTACAACACGAGATTCAGCCACGCCATAATCTCATTTGAACTGGTCGCTTGAAAAAGTCTTATAGAAGCTTTTGTAAACACCTAAAATGGAAATAAATATTGCAATTCCTGTTTTTCTTGACGTTAAAATTCGTACACCGCCAATTTGCTGAGCTTTGGGCTGTCACGTCTTCTATTTATTTCATTGCTTTTGGTATTTCTCTAAATATACTTGGCAATTTTTGTTACAACTGGGTAGGAGAACTTATATCACCTCTTGAGGGACTGTCGGGCCGCATATACAACCGCATCAAGAATTACTTTACATACGCTGGCAATTATTAAACACTTAATTGTCAAGATCTTAAATAGCCAAATCATTCGTTATTCTAGTGATTCTGATGCTCTGTGATGTCCAATTTAGATAGAAAATACTATGGGTCTAAGTATCAGAAGCTCTAGATTCGACAGTCTACTGCCTACAGAAGTTTTAAATTTCTACTGGTGCTCATTTTGCGAGTAAACCACTGAATAATGTTGAGGAAATTGTTGGGACAGCTGCCATTTCAATACTAATAAAGCGACTGTCGCACTGTAGAATCCTTCTTACAGTGGAAATTCTAGCCGACTGAAATATACATAATTTGTATATATTATTCTTCTTTGCCGTTTAAATTCCGAGGTCTGAATTAGTAGTTCTCAAATTACGCCTTTTTTATTATACACTACAAATAAGATAATGTTGCGCTATCGCTTCCTAATAAACTGGCCAAATACATAATGCATAACAACAAAGGTGAGTAGACGTTTATTAACTTAATAATTTAAAATTATTTTTAACGTTCCCTTGGGTGTCAGGTATTTGCCACGCCCTTTATGTTCTAATTTTATATAATAATTGATTAGAAGAAGCTATAAGATTGAATAAGGTTAAGTAAAGGTTATTTATCTAACATGCGCTACCAACATGTAGACGATATCTTTTAGAAACTATCCAAGTTTAGTACGGAACTTCTTTTGGCTTAAGCTGTAGTAAAATAAATTATATATTACCATAAAATATGGAGAAATGGTAAGTTTCGTTAAAACATTAAAAAAAGAATAAAGTCAATTTAAATAAATCAAAAAGGATTAATTATTCTGTAGTACTCACGGTACTCGACTTTTCTTAAAATTATGCTTCAGTATACTTAAAAAAAAGTTATTCACTTGAAGCAGTACCTGAGCCTAACAGTCAAATGACAAACCTTAATAATATGAAACGAGAATATTAAATAAGGTTCGTTGTCGACAAGCGCAATCCCAAAACAAAATTAAGGTTCACGTTCGTGAGACCGACCTAATATTAAATATTTACTTTTATTTGAGATAATGAAATAAAGGATATTATCTGAAAATTTGGGTCAAAACTCTACAATGAGACATGGATACAAATTGTTGGAATTAACCCGAAATTAATGGAAGTTTTACTATACTATGTACAAGGTCTAATATAGGATGTTAGCATTCCTATGTGCCCTTTATTTTATATTTTAATGTATGTTTAAAGACCCCATTTCGATCTTTATTTTTCAAAAAAAACAACAAGCAGCTGAACCCTTCGATTTGATCTAATGGGTTTATTTCTTTTCCTCTGATATCTAATTTGGTAAATTTTCCTACATCTCTATGTATAAAATATTTGAGACATAATTGGTAGTTGCGTATGAAATTTAATTTTCATGAAAGTTCTTATTTTGGCAATTGAATCACAACAGTTCTGTAGTTTCACGATTATTGCTCGCGTGAGTTCGTGTATGTTAAATTTACATGTACATTTTAGCCTGTAATGTGTACCAGTTTTTCATTTATTGAAGAATGTATTAAAATTGGTTGTTACCAAAAGTTATGCATACAATTTATATGCAGTAAATATTGCCATTCTTAAATGAAGGAAACATAAATATTGCTATATATAATCATTTCCATGCCTATTAGAAGTTTTAATAAAATTTTTAAGTTGCAAAAGTCTACAAACATCTGCAGCTATCATATAGATAACTCTTCCGTGTGAAAAGGCTTTATATACCGCGTTGAGTACATTTTTAATCTTCAATGTTTCAAAATGAAGAACAATTGAAACTTTCCATATATCTGCATATATTTAACTTATCCACGCAATATATTAACGTTATAAAATGAGAGTTTTTTCATTTGACGCTTTGTATTTAGAATATTGTAATGTGTTTCAGTAAGTTTTGT
>MU182430.1:67917-80195 GCA_016904865.1 Pissodes strobi | reverse complement strand
TGACGCTTTGTATTTAGAATATTGTAATGTGTTTCAGTAAGTTTTGTATTCTTTAACGTCCCAATTATGTATCACACTTATATATTAACGTTATAAAATGAGAGTTTTTTCATTTGACGCTTTGTATTTAGAATATTGTAATGTGTTGCAGTAAGTTTTGTGTTCTTTAACGTCCCAATTATGTATCACACTTAAAGAAAAATATGGACTCTGGATGAATGAGTGTTGACTCGGTGTCTAAAGAAAATCTTTATGGTTATCACAAGGCATACATACTTCGTTTTGAAAAAACTAAAACGTCGGACGCATGCAATAAAAACAGAGTCTTCTTAAATCTGTCTCGAATAAAAAATATTCATATAAAGATTATGATAATGCAGACTTGTTACTGTAGAGGCATTTAATGAACTATGTTTTAAAAATACCTAAGTGAGGGCAGACTAAAATAATAATGAAACCAAAAATAAATATTTTTAAGTAAAATTGAGCTACAATTCAATTCCTCTAAACATTTCTGATTTAGCCTAGTTTAAATTTTGAACAATAAGCCAGCCATCTTCCGAGAGTGACATCCCTTAGACTTTTATAACGCACTATATGCTATAACTTTATCCATATCCATGACAAAGTGGCAAAAAATACGATCGAATGTACAGTGTGAAATACCTGTAAAATCAAATATCAAAAATTCTTACCCGTTAGAATGCGATTGAATTGATTTTAGCGGTCCCTATAATACGACCCTGCCCCTTGACATTTATTGATGATAGCTCGGTTTATTTTCACGATAAAAGTGGAAACTTAACGAGATTATCTGAAGGTTATCGAGAAAATTGACTTTAATTATTCCCGAGTTACCTCTTTATGAGGGATGATTGTTAGATCTTTTTATGGAGAACAAGAAGGGATATTTAAATGGTTAAGAATAATACGGATATTAACAAATATAGTCCATTTGGAACAGACTAATTAAATATAATTAATTGGTATTCGATTACTACATTTTCAATTTTGAAATGTAGGCTTTTAAATTAGAGATAGCTAACGCTCGGATCGCTTCAAATTATCGAAATATCCATTATGAGCAACATCGGTTACTCAACTGAAATATGTTCTTTAACGCAAAGTCCTGCTCATAACTTCCAACTAATGTAGAAAAATAATAATGAGATTCATTACAGGTTTTTCATTCATGAATTATGCTTGCCCTCTAAGGCAAAGGATGAATTCAAATCATTTCATTTCTTTTTGTAGGCATAATCTATGAGACAGCTTGCCTAAGATTAAAAAATATATACAGAATTAATAAAAGACAACCACTGACGATTAGTCTATCCATCAAACACAACATCTAATAAAGGTAAAACAATTAAGAAAGATAAACTCAAAACTATAAATATACTAGATGACCACAATCCCCTACCTCGATTTTTCGATGAAATACGAAATAACAATAAAAACATTGAATAATCTACTTCAATTCCAAAAATTATTCACACTTTTTCAAAAACAATATCATGCATTTATATCTGCTTCTTTTACTGTTTTCGAAACTGCTTGCCATATGATTGTCCCCCAATTATCTTCAAGATTAGCTTGCTGGTAGTTTATTTTCAAATCTTGTACATGAAACTCCAAGTAGTTGTAACTAGTGAAACTGCCAAGTAGTCCGCTTCGGTTGAAGACAACTAAATATTTTAATCTTTTCATTAATGAGCAAACGATATTGCAAGATCTCTTCTTAACTCTTCCAAATTTGGGTCATTTCTATTGATTTGTTTCAGATATCTTAAGGTTTCGCTTTACTGCATTTCAGGTTCATTCATTTGGCTTGTCCAGAAATTGACTAAGGTTTGAAACTGAAGGCATTGTATCAGGTCTTCTCCCTAGTGGTAATTACATCAGAATTTCTATGAGTGTGCGATACAGAACTTCAGTTATTTTAAGATCAAAACTTACTACAGTAGGAGTTTTGTCCCTTTACAGTTTATCATAATAAAGGAAACGATAATTATAGCTTTAATTTCATAGATTCTATTTCTATAGCTAGAAAAATTTTGATTCCTCCTAAATGTATAATCTGCACTACTTCACAGTTTCTTCTATTCTGTTCTCAATAAGAACTATTTATCTATAAACATCATTTTCTTTGGTATACAGGCCAAAATCGCTTCGTGCAAATGGATCTAAATCTCTCATTCCAACATTTTGGTGCCTCTGTCAGTTCATATATAGATCTTATCAATTTCAGACATTAACTACGGCTGTCAACTCTTTCTGGTGGTTTGATGAAAACTTTTTCAGTGATCCATTATAAATTCTGTATTCACATGTAAGTGTCCTACTGACAATGATCTATTCAAAGCCATGAATATACATTTCATCGCATTCGTTTTAAAACCCTTGTGTTACGAGCCCTGGTTTTATAACACAGTTTCAATAGCCCTCATATGTTGATAAACGGATTTACTTTCTCCCACGTTCCAATTCCTCCTGCGCTTTAAGTTCTTTTTTCATGGCTTCTTTCCAATCATGTCCCAATTCTATTGTTTCTTTGTGTTGCAGGATCTTGTGTGGAGAACAAGCAGTTCACTGGGTAAAGTATTTTAGTGATGTTCTTATTTGTCTTCTAAATATATTTAGTTCTTGAACTTCAACTTTTCGTCTGCATTTTTTCATCTTGAATATTGTGTAATATCTATTCATGAATTCATTACTGCACCTCAGATCACTATATAGACATTCTTCATGTCTATAAACCAAAACTATTGTTTTTCATTTTCATATTCTTCAACATTTGTTTCACAAATGTCGTAACCTTAATGTTTCAACTAATAATCGTTAATCTTCGTAAACATAGTCTTACATTCTTTGTTTTGATTATATTCTATTCTTTCTTATTCCATAGAAGGTATTCATTTTAAAATATCTATTTATTTTTGTTTCAGTAGACACTTCTTTAAACTTACTTTCTTATGTTAAATCACATGGCCGATATTAGCTTCGAAATACTCGCAACTTACAACAATTATCCTGTCTAAGATTCTTGGTGGTATATCACCTCCTACTGCAAAACTTGATGAATTGACAATTGACAAGGCTGCCCAAAATATTTTTGGAATGATCCCCAAAGCATTGTGCGGTATTTCAGACACAGCGTTCTGCTGAGGTGTATATGGAAGATTATACTCAACTCCGTTACCTTCTTCAAAAAAAATATGACAATATTTCCTATTTTCAATTGCTTTTAGTGAAAATGGATTTTTTTGGGTGCTAAATGATGATCGACTTGCTTTTCTTCTCATACAGGAATCACACTTTTCTTCTGAGACTGGTAAATTGATTTTTCTCAAAGTTCCTCTATTGAAATGCTTCAATCTTTAATGTCAAAAATGTTGATCATAATTTGTCAGCATACAGTATACATTTTGAGTTTCTCTAAGATCAAAATGAAGACAATAGTGTTCATCTGCATGATCAACATGCATGGTTATTCCATCACCAATTAAGTTGATATCAGTAGACCAAAATATGACTTTCTTTCCAGCAGAAACGGCAAATAAATTAGGACCTAGATTAGGCATTATCAAAGCTTCTAATAATATTTTTCTACCAATATAAACGTTAATTGTGTCATTTACTATAAGGATAGTTATTGTAGCTTTTTCATGAATCAAGAGTTTGCTGTCGCCAGAAATAATGACAAGCGTTATTTTCGACGTCGAAACATGGTTACTTTGGGGTAAAACTTCTGAATTCAAGGCCATAAAAGAGACATCATCTGATTCTGCTGCATTTGCCTGTCTACACTCATTGTTAACAATTTTATAGACACCTCTACCTCTTCTGTAAAAGTGTTTCCCCTGTGGCATTATTCATTGCTCCTACCATGATTGCAAGTTTGGAACAGTCAGTTCCGTCTGATCTTTCAGTTGGCAGTTGTAACAAATACGATTGTCCTTGACTTCATCAAATGAAGATGATTTACTTTTATCTTCAAAACTATTTGAAGTATTTATAAATATAAATTTTGCATCTAATATTAAGAATGTCTAATGTGCCAAATTCGTCAGGTAGTATCAGTAGTAAATGACATATCTTCTCAATATCATTCAGATTGCTCCCAGCTGCTACTAAATAGCTAATCAATTAGTGAAATTTGATAAAATGTTCTTTCATTTTTAGCCTAGAATCTAGCTTCAATGTCAATAACTTGCTTCTTACGTAAAGTTTAGAGAACACACTTTTTCTTTCATAAACTGCCTTCAGATAAATCACCATTTATTCAGCAGCTTTTTGCACTTCTTATAAATTAACAATAACTGAACGGGCATCATTATTACTGTCTTCTTTTTCTTTTGTTCAATCCATACCATTCATGACAGTATCCTTCGGGCGATATGCTTCTAAAATAATAGAAATTTGAAAGAAACTGACAAACTACATATTTACAACAAAAACGATCACTGATAGTACTAACAAACAACCATAATATCTAAGGGAAGTAAAACATACATGAAAGGAGATGGTTTAAATATACAGGGTAATATAGGTTAACAAACTCAACAATGCAAAACGTACGCTATTCAGCCTAGAGCGCTTTTTGCATCAGCACATACTCCCAATCTCTCATGAAGGTATGATCAAATTTACATGGTTCACAATGCATGAAGTAGTACGCCCATAGTAAGCCTAATTGTTTAATGGGATTTCTGCGACTGCTTTCGTTATAATTGCTACACAGTGAAATAGTCATATTCATAGCTCAGTAGTTATAGTTGTATCAAAGCTTGAATATTCAGTTATAGATTGCGGTTCTAAAACTTATGTAAACGTTGACAGGTTTTCACACTTAAAATTTAATATACTTAGAATTGATCTCTCTAAATGCTGTGGGAAACTTGTGTGATAATTCAAAAGAAGCCAAAAATAAAAGGCTATTACAAAAAAGGACTTACAAGCACACTTTATTCTTCGTTCATCGCTAGATCTCAGTATCCACATACGTGTTGGATTTTCAAGTTGTGTTTCATCGAGCAATAAGAAAAACTTAGGTGATTTATTCTATTTGTTAAGAGGTCATTATCAATAGTTATCGTTATACCGTTATTTCTACAAACGAATCTCTCAAACCTGCTTTGACATTTAAATCCATAGATATTTTCGACTGCGTGCTATTTATTGTTGCCTTTGTGTACGATATTACAGTTTATTGTAATTTATTCGACATACACTTTCGGGCAAAATATTATATTGAAAACTATGAAATATCTCCAAATTGAATTTACAGGAGAGATAATGCCAATTGCTAGATGGGGATTGTGCTTTATATACTGGAAGGCTTTTGCACCAAACCGCTTTTTTTTCGAATGATGACAGAATCTGTTTAAATACAATTACTAAAAACTATTTTCTTTTCTTTTTCTTCATATTGAATAAAACTTTGTAAGGATATGATGTTAACATGACAATAAGCAGAGACGAAACCATCAGTAATGAGTTTCATCTCCGTGCATCCAATCAATTATTGAGAAACTATGTACGATATAGTAGATACTGAAGTTATATTTCTAAACTTTAATTGAAAAAAATAAGTACAGTTACAATAATCATAAATAAACACAGAAATTAATTGCGGAGATATGCCATATACTGGCAGAAATTTCGGTTAATATTACAAAAAACCAGTCGCTGAATGCTAAAATTCGATTTTTTTCACCAGAGCGTGTAGGTTAGTGCTTGCGATGAAATAAATAACAAAGTTGAATGAGAAATGATACCATTAGCAAATTGCATCTATGCGAACTAAGTTTTTTGTTTACGGGTGTAAATAAAACCAAACCAAATCGACTTGAACTAGAGAAGTGCATTAACCTGTGGATATTAACGAGAAGGCCTGATTGTCGTAGGTTAACAAAATATATTATAAACACTATTATTGAAACTATACTATAACAATTAATATTGTTTTTTTATTGGAAACTTGTAATAGCATAAATTTTAATTTTATTTCTAATTTAGTGGGAAATATTCTGCCTAAGGTCATAGTTTAATATATTATGTCACAAACGCCTGCTCAGCCTACTAATTGTTTAGCTGAGGGAGGCTTCTTGCTTTATCTAATTTAAACCGAAGAGCCTTAGGTACATCATATTGATCTTAAGAGAAAATAGATTTTCAGAAATAGAAGGTTTTCAGATTCAGGTATAGTGTTACGTATATGCCCCGTTTATTTAGAGCTAGTCATAGACTCCACCACTGAAACTATCTAGAATATTTCAACGTCATAGCATCTGAAGTTACAGTTTGCGACCCGCCAACTAATTTATCCTATTATACGAAGCTGAAACTCAGCGATCGAATAAGGCATGTGCCGCCGATGTGGCATAATGGCTGAGCTAATTATTCCATAAATAGATTAATATCAAGTACTTTTGCCCACGTTACGAGTTCCAGCATTGCGTGAATGTTATTTTTCTAATTATTATTTGATATTAATTTCGGGATACGGCAAAGTTGATTAAAATACATACATATGTATATTTGCTAAGTGAAAAAGTCCGATAATCACACAAAGTACTGAATATTAATCGACATATTTGCCGATTTAGAAACTGTGTCGTACATAAAATGAAAGCAAGCTCATTGTAAGACCCGCATATTGAAACTATCTTATCGAAGCTACCAAAATCTATCAAGCGTTCTTTTGTCTAGTGGTGTTTCTTGATTTAATTTGCTGTTCACACACTTATCCCATACAACTTAATAACGAACACAGTTAAAAACTGTCAAATAAAATTCTCTTCTCGATGGTTGATAAGTTTGATCCAGCTTTCTCGATCTGAACATAACCAGTCATATTAATATCCAGAGAAAAATCGAAATATACCTAGATACAATTTTATATATGGATATTAACCATAGTACTTTTCATCCCATTAACGATGAAAAAATTAAAAGTAAAAATCTAAAAGAAGTCGACTGAATAGTCAGATAAATTTGACGACGACTGCCTCAAAATAACTGAAGCAAATATTTGACGACTAAGGCACTGCTTATTCATTGTGTTACTTATCCATCAGTTTGTTTTACAGACATGAAACCACATATTTATGTGCTGCATTGGAGCATCTAACTATTTATTTTTCTTCTCAAATAAAATAGTTATTTGTATGTAATGAATCTGGAACGTAGACTCGAAAATGGTTCTATATTAATAGGGGCAGCAGCACGATTAATACTCTAAAAGAAAAGTGCACCAGAATTCAGTTTAGTATTAGACAGCTCAGTATTGGACACCCAAGTGATTTAAAAATATTCTAAGCTATACATCTTCAGAACGCAAATAATGAGCAGCGACTATTTTTACTTTCCTCAACACATTATCAAGGCGATTATCGCGAATTAAGAATTAGGCATAGTTTAGGTTAAACAGAAACTATGTGTTGACCCATTACTTATAATTGGTCATAAACAAAATTGAAATTCTCAAATCAACAAAAATAAATATTTAAAATTTATTCATTAATAACTTTTGTTAACAATCTGTTGGCTCTGGTTTTGTAATCTCAGCACTTTTCCATTTAGGTGATCGGCGTTCTCACAGAGTACAAAATGTCATGCAATATTACAATTCCATTATTAGCAGACGATTATGTTGTTCAATATTAAGGATATTGCTGGCGTTTACCCCAGTTTACGTTCTCTTCTACTTCATTGGCAGCATTGGCTACTTTTGTTCTGATTTTAAATCCAACGCAGACAAGTAACAATTATACTTTCTAATGATCAGTTATTTATTCCACCGAATCCCGCTTTCCAATCCTAAAAACATATATACAAATCTTCTAATTATCTTTTTTTCTCCAAACCAAGAATGATCAAGCAATCATTTCCGCTCATTACCTAGGTTTCACCGCGCCTCGCACTTTGCGGTCTTTGGCAGTCGATAATAATAATTGACTTTTTCAAGTGATGGGAGACACTTTTTATTTACAAATTCAAATTGGTGTTTGTATTTGTGATTTAATGCTTTAAAGATTCGTCACGATAGAAAATGATGAGACCAACCGAAGCGTGCAATTTCACGGTCGAGATTTGGTTATATCGAAAAGCTCGTTCTGTAAAGAATAAAATCTGGGTTGCAGGATGACTCATGTCTTTACTGGCAATAATTAGTTCGAACTTTTAAAATTTAAGCTAATGTCTTTCCTTAAGGAAATGGTTAATATTATTATAGGGTAGATTATACATTTGATGACTAATATAATTGCGGATGAAACGAGTATGGTAAATGTAATATATCATAGACTTTTTACGACCCCCTTTTTGACCATTATTGGGTGATTTGATTTAAAATTTAAATATCTGTATGTATGTGTAGGTTTTCTGTATATTTTGGTTTCGGAATTATTCAAGTCTTTTTTGTAAGAACGTCAAGAAATTAAAGATGGACATTAATTTCTTTTTCTATAGTGAATTTGATTGTCTGTTTTTCGGTGTTAATATGATTTAGAAAATTGTTAAGAAAATGTTCGTTATATGGATAAATTGAAAAAAAGTCATCTATATAACGCCCCCAAATTAAAGGTTTAGATTGATAATTTTCAACAAAATTTTATTCAAAATTTTCCATGAAAATATTACTTAATAAAAGTGATAAAATGTCATAAAAAGTCTATATGATCGATGAAAATAATTTGTAATAATCAAAATTTTAGCATAGAAAAAAAAAATTAGCCAATGCTTTGCTTAATTATAACTATTGATTTCATTCAAAAATGCTTTATTGAGTTTGAAATACCAAATATTAGACAAAATCAAAATAGACCTATTACGAACCTCTTTATTCCATATATTCCTGGTTTATCAGACAAAATAAAACGAATGGGTAATAAATTTAACATTCGTATTATTTTCAAAACAGAAAACACTCTTAGATCCAAACTAACAAAACCACTGAATGAAAATGAAATTACTAAAAATGTTATCTATAAGAGACCATGTGAACGCAATAAATTTTATGTAGGTGAAACCTGTAGGCCATTATCAAAACGTATAAAAAAACACCAAACTTATATTAAAAATACGCAATTCCACAAATCACGTATTTGTCAACATGCATTTGATAACAATCACAGAATACAATGGAACGCTTCAAGTATTTTGGCAAAGGAACCATCATCTAAAAAACGAAAGATTAAAGAAAGTGCTTCAATTTTATTAAATAAAGATGTATGTGTTGCTTCAACTTCTGTTAGTTTTAACAGGGCATGGTTATCTAAGCTAAAAACTGAAGTTGATAAGGGACATTTAAAAATTAACTAAATCTTTACCATTAGTTTAACAAAATCATTGAAATCTTCCTAAACGCATAACTAGCACTTGTGCTGTTTACACCCTGGAGCCAGAGCAGAAGAGGCTCTACTCTCGGCTCTACTTTATCAAAAATTGTAAACACATGTGGAGCAAAAGGCAAGCAATTGTAAGGTAGACATGAATTCTCCACAACAATATAGTACATATCTAAATTGATACCATTCATTTCTCAAACATTTTTTTATAATATGAAATATTAAATTGGGAATAAGGTGGTATCAGGTGTTCTTCTTACAGTAAAAAATCACATTTATATTTGCTTAATACAGTTGTTTTATGTTATCTTTTTTTCGATACCTGATGACCTTTTTCAATTGTACTTAGTCTAAAATGGGAAAATGTATGGTTTCAGATGTCAACTCGCATCCCTTGTTATAACACAAGAACTGGATGCATTGTGGTTTATTTGCATGAAGAGAACGATGAAACAGGAAATGAAACATTTCCTGCTTCCAAATTTCAAAGATCTGAAGATAATCTCAGCGTTGATTTTAAAAATAAAGAAAATTTGATTGAGCATGATGCATAAATCCCAGAGAAGAGCTCTAATCCTGTTTTTTTTTTTCTATATTGAACCATTTGAACCAGTACAATTTGAGATACTATCAGATATGGGCAGAAATTTAAAGAACGCTTTTGTTGATACGAGTAAAAAAAATAATAAAATATATGATAAGGATGAAAGTCACAATTTCACGTCTGAATTTGAAGAGGATATTGACGATAACGTGAAAGTTCAGGATTTTATAAGTTCCTCGTCGACATCATGTTGTAGTACCTGCTCATCCAGCTCTTCATCAACAAGTTCATCGGACGAAGAAGGGAATAAGAATGGAGAAAAAAAGTTAGGTCAGGGCAAAGAAGGAGACAAAAATAATTCACGAAGAGCCCAAATTGAATAAGATTTAATAAAAGCTGATGTGTAATATAAATATTATTTAATATAATCATGGTCCTTTTTTTGTTGGAAAAATCCGTAAGGCGTGATCCAATATACAGACCTGATCAGTTTATTTATATATCTAGACTTTTTCTCACAATCCAAATATTCAGTAATATACATGGGATAACATTTACAAAACTATCAAAGTACCCCTAGCACTTTTATTTGATGTTCAATTGTTTTTTTGCTGAACATATTCGAATTCGCGGAGAAAATTACATTAGATGGCTATTTCAGTTTTTTTTTTAAGTACAGGGAAAGTCAACAAATCGCCTTGTTTAGTCCTCGTACCTATGCTCTCCGAGAAATTATCCTATTAGCATAAGGCTTTTTCTTAAGTAGTTAGTTTCTGGGAACTCAAAAAAGGGTTAATCTACATTGAGTTAGCATCAGTCTATCTACTTTATTTTTGAATAATCTGAAGAATCACAATAATAAAATGAATAAGATAAAAATTGGTAATATAATTGACCAAGCTTTTCAGACCAATCGAATTGAAATATCATAAGTACCTACTTCTTTTAATACCTAATAGTTATGTCCATCTTTTAGTTTAAACTAGTTATGCTACATAAGGTAATACGTAATAATTATATACGTAATAATTATATACCTACTTATAATTTATAAGTAAAATCACTAGTGGATAACAGTAAATTTATTTTGTGTAGGTATTAAAGTTATTTGCAAACGATGAAAATATGCAGTCTTGAAAAGCCGTATCAAATTACGATCAAAACTAACGTAAATACTATAAAGAAAGGAAATAAACAAGCTCTCCTTTCACGGTCAACATGTAATAAATGTCGTTAAAACAACAACAAATCTGGCAACGTAGCAGCAAGACATGGAGTGAACGGGTCATCGCTCTCAACCTTGATTGGCCGGTCGGACGCCATCTTGCCGCACGAACCAGATGGTCGATGACTGCAGGCAAGAACCATGGTTTTATGGTAGTATAGAAGTAATAAGAAATGCAAAGAAGAAACGATTGAAGATGAAAAACGGGCGTACTGCACGAAGCAGTAGCCGCATAGCCTTTAATAAATATTAAAAATTTATTGGTACATGTGAATCCGCTGATGTGATGCTACTACTATTCTACTTATGATTTCTTGATTTTTGTTACTTATGCATATATTTAAAAAAAAATCTTACTCTACATTGCAAGTTGGCCAGAGCCAGCAAGGAGCGCGTGCGGGGGTCGGTCAAGTTTACCCCCCGTATTAAACAGATTTCAAAAATAAATGAAGCATAATTTTGCACACATTTTGCACAATTTTGCACACCGCAAATAAAATTTTGCACACCCACACAAGGAAAACTAGAGCTGTTTTTTATACGGGGGGCAAACTTGACCGTTCCCCCCCGTCCGTTACAAAATTGAAAAATTTGGATGCCACTCGATTCGACAAATTTTGCACAATTTTGCACACCTATTTTAAAATTTTGCACACTTTTCTGGGGAAAGTTATGAGGTGTTAAAAATTTGCATTTTCCCCCCCGTTTGTCAAAATGTGGAAAAATTTTGATGCTGCTAGGTTCTACTAGTTTTGCACAATTTTGCACACCTATTTTCAATTTTGGCACACTTTTGTGGGGAAAGTTATGAGGTGTTAAAGATTTGCATTTCCCCCCCCGTTTGTCAAAAAGTTTAAAAATTTTGATTCTGGTAGGTTGAACTAATTTTGCACAATTTTGCACACCAATTTTCAAATTTTGCACACTTTTCTGGGGAAAGTTATGAGGTATTAAATATTTGCATTTCCGCCCCCGTTTGACAAAATGTTGAAATCTTTTAATGCTGCTAGGTTCAACTAATTTTGCACAATTTTGCACACCAATTTTCAAATTTTGCACACTTCTGGGGAAAGTTATGAGGTATTAAATATTTGCATTTCCACCCCCGCTTGTCAGAATGTTGAAATCTTTTAATGCTGCTAGGTTCAACTAATTT
>MU182430.1:41330-67817 GCA_016904865.1 Pissodes strobi | reverse complement strand
ATCTTTTAATGCTGCTAGGTTCAACTAATTTTACACAATTTTGCACACCTATTTATACATTTTGCACCCTTTTCTGGGGAAAGTTATGAGGTGTTAAAGATTTGCACCCCCCCCCCCCCCGTTTGTCGAAAAGTTTAAAAATTTTAATTCTGCTAGGTTCAACTAATTTTGCACAATTTTGCACATCAATTTTCAAATCTCGCACACTTTCCTGGAGAAAGTTATGATGTATTAAATATTTGCATTTTCCCCCCCGTTTGTCAAAAAGTTGAAAAATTTTAATGCTGCTAGATTCAACTAATTTTGCACACCTATTTTCAAATTTTGCACAATTTTTTGGGGAAAGTTATGAGGTGTTATAAATTTGTCAATTTTGTGATAAATCTTTAACGCCTCATAACTTTCCCTAGAAAAGTGTGCAAAAATTGAAAATAGGTGTGCAAAATTGTGCAAAATTAGTTGAACCCAGCAGCATCAAAATTTGTAAACTTTTTGACAAACGGGGGGGAAAATGCAAATCTTTAACACCTCATAACTTTCCCCAGAAAAGTATGCAAAATTTATAAATAGGTGTGCAAAATTAATTGAATCTAGCAGCATTAAAAGATTTCAACATTTTGACAAACGGGGGGGAAAATGCAAATTTTTAACACCTCAGAACTTTCCCCAGAAAAGTGTGCAAAATTTGAAAATACGTGTGCCAAATTGTGCAAAATTAGTTGAACCAAGCAGCATTAAAAGATTTCAACATTTTGACAAACGGGGGGGAAAATGCAAATATTTAATACCTCATAACTTTCCCCAGAAAAGTGTGCAAAATTTGAAAATAGGTGTGCAAAATTGTGCAAAATTCGCCGAATCGAGTGGCATCAAAATTTTTCAATTTTGTAACAGATGGGGGGGAACGGTCAAGTTTGCCCCCCGTATACAGCTCTAGTTTTCCTTGTGTGGGTGTGCAAAATTTTATTTGCGGTGTGCAAAATTCTGCAAAATGTGTGCAAAATTATGCTCCATTTATTTTTGAAATTTATTTAATACGGGGGGCAAACTTGCTTGCTTTTGGAGCAAAAGAAAATCATCCTGCCACCGACATTGAGCATTAACACCTCCCAGACACCCATCATGATTGCAGATTGGATTTAGTACACATATTTTTATGAAAATAATAATGTGAATAAACCGTTTAGTGATCCATATGCAAATCGTCATTCAGAAAAGGCACTTCTTCAACCCATTATATCAGCCAACCATCTGTGCATATTAAATTAACTAACAGACTAAATGTGAAATACTCTAGTAGGATTTGCCTAGTACCTAAGACTCAAAGGTAAAATTAAAAGAAACGTACAAAACTGGAAGAGAGATGACTTAAAGAAAAACTGGGTCATAAAGATGGGCGTAAATAACGTCCAAGTAGTTATACATTTTTCTTAAGATTTTGCCAATATTTATAAACTTTTTAAGTTTTGCATCGATTTTAATAATGTTCATCACAAATTGTAGGTGCCTTTATCATGATTATTATCTGACATTGATTTTCCAAAAAGTTTGATTGAGTTTCATGCTATACTGTGTAGCATTAAAAATAGTATATTGTGTAACTAGGAGGAAAAGCAAAACATTCCTGGACAACTGTGGTAGTTGCTGGACGAGGCGCAGCCGAGACCAGCAACACAGGAGTCCAGGAATGTGCTTTTCCTAAGAGTTGCACATACTATTTTTTATCCGATCGAAATTAATTAGAATACGTACTTATATAAATAGAGCCAAATATTACTGTAAATAAAAACGGTGTTTTAAATTTAAACTCAACATAATATCAAGTTGAAGTTTATTGCGTAGCTACGGAAACTACAGCTAAATGTTACTTTTGATAACGTCATATCTGACAAACAAGGCGTTTGAATATGACAGAAATGCTACATTCCCGGCCTAGGACGGGAATGGTATATTCCCGGACTGTTATTTTCCATTCTTGTACAGTTATTGCATGTTGCCAAGCAACGAATACAATATACTGGAATCATGACTCTTGCGGTGAGAAAACTCATCGGAAAGGTGTCGTTTTTCGTCCGATCGAATAAAAAATAATTTTGCCCTAATTTTCCGAATACTCTGCAGAAGAATTTAACATCAAAATGATGGGTCTATGTATGACATTGTTAATCTCCATTTCTTTACATTTAATTTTTTTAATTGATATCAATATCTTTATTTTTAAAGTAAACACAATTTTTTTAATGGATTTATGTAATTTACACCAGAGCCAGATGTGATTCAATCAGTGACTTTCGACAAAATGGTGAATACACACAACGTCCAAGATCAGGAAGACCACGAGCCACAAACCAACGAGATGATAATTTTGTTACGCTAACTACCTTAGTACTTGCTACTGCTTTTGATTGTCGACTTGAAAATGTACCCGGCACAAGGGTGTCTGGATGAATCGTCCTCGTAGATTACATGACAAGGTTTAATATCAAGGTCAGTTTGCTTGTTCAGATTTACTAGCAGCCTATCGTGCTAAGCGATTGAATTTTGCAGGGGAACATGGAGATTTGAATCACAAAGCCTGATGTGTGTTATTAACAGATGAATAACTATTTTGTTTGCGTTTATTAGGTGGACGAGAGCGTGTCTCAAGAAGACGAGGAGAACGTTTTTCTGAATGTCGCATATATTCAAGAACAATAGGCGGTTGTATTATGGTGTGGGCTAGTGTTAATGGAAAATAGCGCTCCACTCGTTGGTTAATTTTTTTCTTTATGCACGATAATGCCAGGCCTCATGTCGCAAACGTTATCAATGATTATTTAGATGAAATGGACCCTCAACGATTGCATTGGCCTCCACGTAGTCTCGATCTAGACACAATTAAGCATGTGTCGGATATATGAGGGAGACTAATTCGTAGCAGCATAAACCTAATTTATGGTAGCAGGAAACCAGAACCCATTCCGAACTTTTGAATCACAGTAGGACATCATTCCTCAACAAAGAGCAATTGCCAATCCTTACCACGTCACATGGCAGCAGTTATTAGAGTACGAGAAGGCAATACACGATATTAGTACTGGTTTGTTTATTTATTTGCTTTCTGTAATATTTTTATTGTTGTAAATTTTGATGTTAGATTCTTCCACAGGATGTTCAGAAATGTTGTGCAATTATGCAATTTTTGGTTCTATAATGTATAACACCAAATTCATTAAAGCTTTTTCCAAATATCAGATATTAATCATAATAAAAGCATCTACAAACTTTGAGAAAAATTGATGCAATATGTCAGGTATATATAGAAAATACTATAAAGACGTCGTTTCATTCCTTGGAATCCGAGTTCTGATTAGTGAGTACCCGCAAATTCATCGCCCCGTTAAGCGTTAAGATCACTCCTTTGCGTTAGCCTCACAAATGCACAGAACTATTCTGTTAATAAAGAAAATAAAATTGAGGAGTTTCGCAGTTTTTCAAAATGGCAAACATTTGGATATAAAAAATACTTTAATTTTTAAGGTGGTTTTTCAACTTCTTGGAATGGAGCACCTACAAACTTTGAGAAAAAACTTATACAAATTGATGCATTGTGTCAGGAGGTATATAAAAAATACTATACAGACGTCGTTCCATTCCTTGGAATCCGAGTTTTTAGATATTCCTTCTTATCGAGTTCCTGCACACCAAAATCAACCTCTATGCAAAGAAGCAAATTGGCATCATATTTGAAGTTTCCAGTAGATAAACAACACTAAGAACTATTGACTAATATTATAAAGAACAAGGCTTCTTGCTTACAGTTTGATAAAGATACTACGAGTATGACTCTAGCAAGCTCTATTATTTAATATATTAGCACTCCCTACTTACACATTAAGCTGAATATTCTTGAGTTGGTAAACGGGTTGGTAAACCAAACATTCGGGTCTAAAGGTCCAGACCGCGCCATTTTCATATTTAATGGGGCTTAGTCCCTAGGGAGAAACGATGAAATTTGTCTACATTTTCGTGCTTATTATATGAAATACGTGTATAGATATGTTGCCGAATTTTCAAGCAAAATTAGGAGAGAGTAAGTTATGTACGTTGGCCGTGGTATAGCACAAGTACTTCTGGTACAGAGGTTTTTAAAATTATACCTTTTGCATCGTAAATCCCCAAACACATATTTATTAATTTAAAATCCGATAGAAGGGAAATATACCTTAGTTTAATATAATATATGAGAGCTGATAGCCTCGATATATTTTATGATAAATGCGCACGTAGGTGCAATGTGTCATAAATGATCTTAACTATCAACAAAATGTGAGACGAGAATTGGGCATATAAAACAAATTATTAAAAGCCAATAAAAATTACAACACTTCATGTCGGTTTAACAAGAAAATTATTTTTCTACCAGCTTTGTCTTATTGGCAAATTCGCTGTACACCACCCTATGCCACCACATGCAATACATTAAATAGAATTATTTATGTGTAGAGAAGGAAGTGCGAAGGTTTTATTTGAACACCAGTCATGTCGCAGGGTCTTGTTGGCAGAACATCTTAATCTGAATTGCGAGAGGCAGTTGGCCGAGCCGTTTGGTATACAAATTCCGAAAGTTGTCAAATAGAGTATTTCAAGAGAATTAATTAATTGCACCCGACAGAAACACGGATTGGTGTTAGGCACTTTTTTGATTTTTCTGGGTCTAGAATGTGCAGGAATTTATCATTTTATTTTCTCATGCTTTATGTTAAGGTGTATTCAAAATTACGAGTAGTGTTTTCACTGTATCCCATTAGATAAAAGCATGTGAATATCGGTATATTTTTTCAAGAACTCTAATTTATTTCTGCCAATAAAATTTTATAGGCGTATATCTTGTTCTTTTTTTTTGGCTTCTTGGCTTTAAGGCTCCCAGTCATGAGCCAAAATGTATGTAGTATTTCGGCCATAAACTAGATTTCTTTAGAGAAGGTTACTATAAGGGTTACACCATAAAGAGGTACACGTAGATTTCGCAGTATAAAATATTACCTATACACAAAGTCTTTAGGCAAAAATCTTATCAGATAAATTTGTTATACCGCATTTTTGGAGGAAATAATAATCCACACATATCACAAAGGGTACACAAACGGCTGCATAAACACCGTCCTCTAAAAATCTAACGGAATTTAATCCGGGAAAGAGGTGACCAGTGATTTGGTCCACTTCTTCCAATTCATCTCTCATCAAAAAGATATGGTCAAGCAGATAGGTTTAAATGAGCAGGATCTCCATCGTGCAATAAAATTATTTGATTACGTGTATTTGAAGGCATTTCTTCTGTCAATTTACAGGTAATTCCCTTTACAGCAAATCCAGGTAAGACTCATCATCCAATCTTAAGGGCAAAAAGAAAGGACTAACTAAATTGTTACCGACAATACCCATCCGCACATTTGAGGAGAATTGTTCTTGGTGCACGGCAACGTTGCACACGCGTGGGGAGTCTCGTCACTCCATACATTAGTTTTGCTGTCTCGCTCAAATCCTGCTTCGACCGTAAAAAGAATGGTTTTATTGAAATGCCTAAGATTATGACATTCTGGCTGTACCTTTGGAAAAAGTGTGATTGAGGTTGAAAATCTCTTGAACTACAGGCTATAGGTCTAAAAGTTGCCATATGGTCCTTTTGGAATGATCGCTTAATCGATTTGCGATTGTCCTTATACTAATTCTAGAATTTTCTGGTATGCAAACCCTCTCGTCGAATTCAGGCGTTCTTATATGATTCCCAGTGTTGAAAATGGAAAAACTTTCTAAAATAAACTATTGTCAGTTCGGGGGTTCTTCTATCTGGAAGTTGCCGATTGGGAAACGTTTCTGCATGCTTCCGACAGATATAAAAGCACGTATATGCTCTCAATTGGGATGTGACGCATGTTGCTGTGACACCTGGTGGTCCAAAAATGAAATGAGCCGAGCAGCATTATATTGTAACTAGAGGCAAAATAACAAGTTGCGATCCGTCAGCCGGGGTATTATTATGGCTTGCACGGCCCTCCGCTCGCTTCGCTCGCTACGGGGGCTCAATCAACAAGAACTAACCAAGTGCTAACCAAGACTAACCCAACATTAAGAAAAAAAGGTAAATTAATAAAAACAATAAACAAAACATCTGTCGTGACCGACGGGAATTGTACCCGCAGCGCAGGAATGACCGGCAAGCACTCTGCCTAATACGACACCGAGACGTTGTAGAGATTTTGCTAGAATGTAGAGAGATGGTTTCGTTGGATCGCAACTTGGTATTTAGCCGTCCGTATATTGTACGCATCTACGTACGTTTAGTTGAGCCAGAATTTTACTAATAAAACATTAAAAAAATGTTTCGCGATCGTAATAGTTTCAATAATTGTGATAAGTGTTGTGTGAAAAATTGTAAAAGTACAGCAAGCACGAACTTATCACTCGCAATTTAACGTTTTCCAAGACCAAATGAAAGCGTCGCGTCGTGCTGAATCAAGGAAACCTTTTTGGAAGTGTGGAGCAAATGGATCGTTTGAAAGCATGGCAAATTTCTTTAAAAGTACATTGCTGAAAGTGTGTTCTCAGTATTATTTACCAGCTAATGCAAAAAAAACAATGAGTTAACACTTTTCTCCTAAACCAGCCCTACAAGAACACTTGCACTGCAAAATCTTGCCAATCGAATTAATCACAATGTTTATTTCATGTGGTTTTTCTCTCAAATGTGATGTTTGTAGACTGAATGCTTTGAGATGGGTGTCAGAGCTACTACTTGTTTGGTTATATTTTCCACATTTTATAATGTGTTCCGCTTGTGGTAATCTAAAATCTTTCACCCCCTACAAAACATCTCTGGGAGAGATTTGTTCCTGCATGTTCACAGATAGCTTCCAAAGCTAATAATTTTTTTCGAAATTTACTAACCATCACACTATTTTTGTATAATATTGCAGCTTTCTTCCTCCATGTTGTGACGTGACCGATTAGGCTCCTCTCAGACGTCAGGACCCAATAGGGGCAATTAGACACATCTATCCCATTCGGCTCTTGATATGCTAGGAATCCCCCGAAACTATCTCTTTCGCGTTTGTGTATATAACCCCAATAAATTTTGGTTGTTATCTACTGTGTTTAACAACTACAAAAACATTATTTCAATTATTGAAGACTTTTTTTTAAGCACATCAGTATGAAACTTCGCATAAATAATATAATATCAGATATATAACTTCATGCCAAAAATTTTGTCAAGGACGCTAAACATTCCAACGTTGAAATATCTACTTCATGACTATGACAATGCGTTGATATATTGGCAGAAGCACCTTAATTGACGAACATATAATAGATATACTTTCTTAATGGTCAACTAAAATTCCCTCAGTAATAACTGAAATCACAAAGGCGATGCCGTCCGGAAATATCCCTTATGTATAATCTCTGCTTTGGTCCCAATTTATTTAACTATGGTCAGTCCGTCAATATTGGTGTAGTCCTTGTATAATTTAATATTCAAACGCGCTCTCCTTTAGCCCGAACCAATATGCGATGCAAAAGTTACAGAACAACCGCGGTTACCTTCAAGCCTGATAAGGTTAGATACAAGATATTTATGACAAGAAAAAATATTGCTGGAATAGGTTTACAAGTATGCCGATATTTATCCATGCTATTCGAAAACGTTTTGTTCAGAATATTTCTGCTGCAAAATATACATACCGTTTGCATTATTCGATTCTTGATGTGTTTTTTTCCGCTTGGAAACAATCAACTGGAAACAAGCACAAACATTTGCGGAGATGCAAATACTATTTGGATAGTATGGTGCGTGACACATGTGGTTTTACTAGAGGCAACTTGGAGAGCAATTAGATGCTCCAGGACAGGATTGTTTGGTTTTTATCAACTATTTCGGTCGGTTCTTTCACTTGAAATAGGGGTGTCGATATTTTCCCATCACATTAACCGGCACGACATCTCTAAAACCGCATACATTTAACCCCTTTACTATATACACTTTTAGCGTACTTATAGAATACAATAGAATGCACTTACCTATCTATGTTTTCAAATACGTCAGTATCTGGTTTAGTCATAAACCGCCGACAATTCGAAAATCTGACGTGAAAAGATACATAAAATACTCATGACAAGTACTTATTCCAAAGTTCAGTAGAAAATGCTAAACGAATAAATTAGTATTATGTTGGATCGAATTGCCTTCCGGATTTATGGACGAAACGAAAGATATTTAGTTCGGTCCAAAGATAACTGTAGCAACCCTATCAAAACTGAAAAGCCGTTTTCGAGGTAAGAGAAAAAAAAACGACCACTATGTAATAATAGTTACAGTTTTACCATTATTCATACTTGCCACATAGCGATGCTGGAATGAACCGAAGGCTACAATAAAACCTTTTCGATCCTGCGTAAAAAACATAGTAGACCGAGGCAAAACAAAATCGCCGTTACCTGTAGCAATCGCTGATAAACCTGTCATTATTTGACGGGTTCTGTGTATATTTTTTCATTTTGCAAAAATATAAACAAATTTAAGTATACCTAAATCTAATTTCGGCTTGGAAGGACTTGACAAATTGCGATACTCGCCTGCAGCTCGTACCGATCTTCCATCATTGTGTGAAATGTCCATCATTTCGTACTTGATAGACTATATACCATTTTGTGTCAATTTTCTAGCATTTGGGAAAAAGTGGAATTTACGTAGTGAGTTAAACATACATTTTCATTACATATTGATTAAACATAAAACAATTACCGGCAGTTGCGAAAAACAATAAAATTATTTTGCCATTAATTCAGGACTGTTTCCACAATTTGGGGGCGCATAAACCAATTCGAGCCTGGTATTTTATTTGCTTAAAGCGCGGAGTAAACACTATAGAAGCCGAAAATCGGATTTCATGTAATTAACGAATATTAAATTTTAATTATTCGCTTAATACTCAATGTGGATAGATGATTTGCGTGAAAGCTACGTCAGTTAACTTTGGCAGTTCGTAAAAGTGGTCATTCCTATTGGAAAAATAAATTAATTTTATGAAATAATTTTGTTGTGTAAATTTCTTCAACCACATGGTTAAAATATCGAAAAAAATATTTACAAAAATTAGTCCTATACACATCTACACAGGATGAGATGTCGGTTTCAGTTCTCTTGGGCATTTTGTCAATCTAAACTCTGTTATAGGTAGTCGACATGATTTTGATGTCAGTGAGTTGATGTGATGTGAGTGAGCTGATGTCAAAATATGTATATTTGGTCTTTATCAACTTTTGTTGTAGATAATCTAGTCAAGACATTAATCGATTTACTGCGTTAGCATCTATTTAAATTAATTTAAGACAAAACGCCACAACACTAGTAAACACATGACTATTTGGATGGTATGGTCAAGGTTTACAGAATTAAAAATATTAATTCTGTAAACTTTGGTATGGTGCGTGACACATGTGGATTTATTAGAGGCAACTTTTTAAAGGAAGAAAAACTGTGAACATTTTTGAGTTTCGAGCCCGAAATCTCAATGAATTTTATTATGCGGCGCGCTTGAACTGACCAGTATAAAAACTTAAGTTGCAATTTTTAAAATATACACGATTAGAATGCTATTTTTTAAATGATACTGGGTGGGGCTCAAAATTAATAATAAAAAAAGTCAGTTTTCTTCATATCAGGAATCAATTCCCAATACCTTCGATCCTATTAGAGAAAATTGAGTTTAAAAATTTCTTTTGAAAAGATATTACTAATTTTGTTGAGAATTTTCAGTTTTATAGCTGAGAGCGTGAGACAATCTGTCAGAATGAATAAAAAGTATAGTTTTACATTTTCAAAAGTGCTAATATGTACCATTTGTTGACTGTATATTTATGTATCTGTTAGTAACTGTTAATTTTATCACAATACTATCTAATTAATAACCCCTTTAGCATTAATGATAATATATTGTAAATCTATTGAATTTAAATTAGCATGTTAAGTTACGAAGTGTTTTTATTTTAGGAAGCATAACGTAATTGTTATCTGTTTTGTTCATCACCTGAACTTATAGAACATGTTTCTCATTTAAATAGGGTATATTGCATACGATTTACAGAATGTGAAGAAACAATTTGAAAATTTGCGGCTTTAAACCAGCAGTACCTACATATAAAATAATATATTTTTACCAAGCCTGATACATAGCCGCAGAAAGATATTTTACTTACAACTAATGAATACATATAACGCTTTGTTGAAAAACATTTTAATAATGCATATTATTGAGATCATTTCAATTGAGACATTACAAGTAGGTGCGTGAAAAATAATATTAATAAAGAATATCCTTCATCGTTTTCCCTCGCCAGCCCAGGAAAGTTGTTTACCAAATTATCATATTTTGGCCATCAAAGCACCACTATTATGACGCGGTTGCTGTTCCGCTCAAAAAAGAGATTTTGCGGTTGAAAGAGTTCTCTACAATATTCGGATACAATAATCATATTCTATTGTGCACTAACTACTGTCCGCGGGTTATGCTCCAGCGTATCATATTATAGAGTTTTAGTGAGCTAATTTCGAATTCAGCATTTCTACTATGTAGTCATTATAATTTGAGCTTACAGAGCCGGATTTTATAGTTTGCAGTTTTATGCATATTAAAGTTAGTTCAATTAATATAAAAAAAAATTTTTTTTGCAAAATACCGCGTTAATTTATCTGGATAAATTATAATATTTTAGGGAGAAATGTTTAGACTTATAGATATTAGGTTCTGTAATTTACCGTTTACATTGGATTCAAAATTTTACAAAGTGTAGGTTCATTTTATATTTAATGCCACTGGACAGGATATTTGTATTTATTTTCATTCATTCCAAAATAATTAAAATCAATATTTTACTTACTTTCATAAATATACATTATAGTGTGCATATTTTTCTATTATTTGACATTATTGTTTTATTAAAGATTGTTTTTAACATCGAGGTAGCAGTGAGTACTTCACTGATATATTATTTTTCAATTGTTATGTTACGCTGTATTTCATTTGAGTTGTTTAAATAATGATTTTTCGAGATATAGTTATACAGGGTTGCGAAAAAGTACCTATAGCCAAAAAATTGGAAAAGTGTTAACTGTTACATTTGCGTCAGTAGTTGAGTTCTGTATTCCATAGTAGGCACGATTTAAAATCCAAGTCACTACCTCATGACGTTTTTGTTAGTTTCTTAACTGTAGTATGCTAGCCCAAAAACCGCCATTTAACATACAAAATTACAAAATTCTGCTATAGTTTCATTAATAACAAATTTTTATTGATAATCAATTTTTTTTTATTTATTCAGGCACATCCGGCATTTACTGAATGTCTGCATTTTCAATTTTCCACTGTAGAGGGTACAAAAGAAAAATGCGATAAATCTAAAATGATGTTAATACATTTCTCCGGCTTTTAAGATCTAGTGACAGTGGCATTTTATTGCCAGACAAAACTCTATCATTTTGCTGTCGATCGGCGATCGTCCAGATTGCTCAAAGAAAACTTGCTAATTCACGTAGAGCAAGAATTGTCCAATATATTTTAAGACAGAACAACATTGAGCGAATGGAGTGATTTGCTAGAGCTCCCGATATAAATTTTGTATATAGAGCATGTGTGGAGTAGAATTAAATTAAGTTTGAATCAGATATATATATATATATATATATATAGATATATATGAGTAATAATCCGGATGACATAGCAAATTAAATTTTTAGAGCAGATTTATTGAAGGCTTTGTTGCGAATGTGGTAAGCATGTGCAGCGAATCGGAGGTGGACCAGCAAAGTATTAATGAAAGCATGACTGTAAGTAAAAACAATTTATACTTTTCGACAGATTGCACTCACTTTTTAATGGATTTCTATTGTAAGTAGGCAATTACTTTAAGTTGTCTATTAAGATTGCTAAAACTAGGATTTGCAACAAAAGTTTCAAGTTTTAAGTTTGGGTTTTACTTTCCTCTGAAAAATTCCCTAAACCGATTATTTTCCATTTCGGGCACAGTGGTAATCACCAATTTCTCGAATAATATTTCTTGCTCAATTATACCTTTCATGTACCTCTCACATCACTAGAAGTTTGAACATTTATTTGCATGGTGTCGAATGTTGATATTAATCTGGGGACCAATCTTGCGCTTGTTTTGAACATGTTTAATTCAAGTTACTTGAATGTGAATTTCAGCCGGCATCTAATACAGTTAAGTTGTCGATCTTTGCGAAAGCATTTCTGTTTTAAAACTCATAGGCCGCAAATCAGATTATAATCTTTTCGATTTGATGTCTGAAAGACTAAGGTTTGACATGAGACTTTAAATACTAAAATCAGAGTTTAAAGCTTGAATTGAGATATTTAAATATAAATTTAGCATTTAACGTCCATAGCATAATGCAATGTTGGATGTCTTAATTCAACGTGTAAAAGTTCTAAATATGAAATAAATATATTTAATTATCATACAGGGTGTTTCCTAAGTAAGCACAAATAATTTAAGTTCACATTCTTGAGCCAATTTTAGGAAAAAATCTCATATGAACATATTATAATGTCCGCAAACGCTTCGATTCTAAGATACAGGGTGGTAAAGCTATAGATATTAGTGTAAATATTTATGTGAAGTTTGGATTAGTCATCCTCTGCATCGGGAGATATTTTACTATGTAACACAACTTTTTTATTTTTACCAGTTTTGTTCATTCGGGATTTACTTTGAACATGTTGTAAGAAAAAAATAGAATGTCACTTTTTTTTCTTAAAACTATTTTTGGAATCCTTACTCATTTCTAAACAAATTTTGTCTTTTACTCTTAATTAATTAATAATGAATTGATGTTTCAAAAATTAAATCCCAACTTATAAATATTTGCAGTTATTATTCCTTTATTAAATAGATTTTACATCAAATGAATCGGCATCTTCAGCAATGATACAAGCTGCAGCCATTTTCTTCAAATTTACAAGCAAATACCTAGAGCATTTCGTATTCTGTCATAACCTTGAATTATCCGATTTCTAAGATCGTCCAGATTTTTAAAATTATTTGTATAAATTAATGTTTTTAAATAACCCCACAGGAAAAAATCCAAGGGATTTTAATCAAGGGATATTGCAGGCCACGGTTGACATAGTAAGTTTGCACCTCGGCCAATCCAACGGTTGACAAATTCTTGCTATAAAAATTCCTGAGCAGCTAAAGTAAAATGTGACTTAGCATCATCATTCATAACATAAACCAAACTCTGTTTTTAGCATAAGTGGGACGTCATCTATTATATATTCCTTAGGAAATCGCCTGTATGTAGCATCATCAAGTCTCGTTGGGGAAAGATGGGCCCAATTAGAAAATCAGAAATTATTTTCCTCCCATATGTTTAGGTTTAATGAAATTTGATTTTGAAAATGATTTTCAAATATCGCATACGAATTTTCCTCGCTCCAAACGTGATTATTATGAAAATTTATAATAGCGTTTCGAGAAAAGTTAGCCTCATTCGTACATAGCACTCGATCAAAGAATCTGAGATATTGTACAAGGTTTTGTTGAATCCATAGACATAATTCTATACCTAGGAGATAATCTTTAGGTAATATTGACTGCATTCAATGGACATGATTTGGATACAACTGGCTTTCTCTAAGAATGGTTCATATTAATTTATGGTATCAAGCTGGTTAGCCATTTTTCTCGGGCTTGTTTCTGGATGATGTTCAATTTCATTCAAAATTTCTACTTCCAAAGCACGAGTTATTAGCGATTCTTGAAACATCAATCTATTATTAATCAATTTATTAAGTAAAAACTGTGAATCTGACGAAAAAAGCAAATCCTGTACGTATGCCACTGAATCCTGTACGTATGCCACTGGTAAAAATAAGAGAAGTTCTACTTGTACATCGAAAAATACCTCCAGATGCTTAAAATGTGTGTACAAAAATATTTAGAGTGATATATCCTATATCTTGAAAACGAAGCATTTGCGAACATTATGTTCATATAAACAATTTGCATGAAATTGGCTCAAAAATATGCTCTTAAATGTTTTGTACTTACTTAGAAAACACCCTTTGTAATATCACTAAAAGCTTAAAAACGAAACAGAGTTGAAAACTTGAATTCAAAGATTTAAGCCTCAATTCGGAATTTAAAATTGAGGTTTAAAGTATGCATTTAGTTAAGCGTGTAAACTCAGTATGAATAATTCATAGTTACAAGAGCGAAATCAGAAATTAAAAGATACATTCAGAGTTTAAAATCTGAAATGCTTCAGTTTCTTCATTGCATATTTATGAATCTTCCAAGGATAAGATCATCTTTTTCCCATTTAAAATGAAGATGAATAAATATCGGAAAATTTTATGATGGAGTAGGTTTAGCGACAGTTTCTCATATTACTCCGATCCAAAACTCTTTCTGAACAAAAAAAACAGCTTTATGAATAAATAATACTGCACGAAAAGTGAAATTACAAAACTGAGAGTGCTTCCAAAAACTAGAAATGGTTTTCTTTGCCATTTTCCTTCAGAGATTTATATAATGGGTGCTATTTCATTTTATTTTTAACTAAGTAAACAAAATTCCTTCTACGGGTATTTTCAGTGGCATAGTCTGACGAAACGGCGAATGTACCACTAAGTACATTACATTCGATAGAACATAATGTTATCTAACAACAAATCTAGATCAAGAAGCATGTATGACTTAATTTTATAATAATAAAAGGTTAACGCACAGTTAAATTGGGAATTCACTCACGTCCATCTTGATTTGGCATATCAAATTGAAAGCCAGCAGCAGGAGACTGCAATTAATTTTCTTCAGGTAGGCCAGCAGGTGCGAGACGACAATTTGACCCAGGCTAAATGTGACAACAGCGCCGAGTTGCCTTCGTGAAACCGGTTGCATTGCCGGTTCTTCGTTCCTGTGCTTCTTTCTTGATTGTCTTGTCTCTTCCAACTAAAGACTTTAAAGGGAACTTAATGAATATAATTAAATATTCTTTAGCCTTATAAGATAGCTAATTTCGTTTTTATGTTTTTTTTCATTGACATGTTATGTAGATGGGGAAAATTCCTTATTTGCATTTATAACTTGAAGCTTTTAAAGCCGGCATTCAGTTACGTTTAGTGGTATATAACTAAAATAATGCACATTTCATCTTTATGTATGATGTGGATATCTAATGTGTGGGCAGCCTTGCTGAAAATATCTAATTTAGCATTTAGGCTTAAACAATCACATACATGCCTTCACAAAAATGATTTCGACTAAATACGAGTAATAATCAACCAACAGATAAGTTAAAGACGAATAAAACCTGGTTTGTAACATATTTCTCCATGCATTTCGGATAAAGGCCATTATTAAAGGTACCTAGCTAAGTTAATCTAATCATGTTTGTTGACGCCAATAAAATAATTCTTATATGATTACTTTAGGTTACTCACATAGACTATATTTTACTAAAAAATCTTACAGTTAATACATATTTACCCAAGAACAAGAAATATTTTCATCATTAACGTCTAGCCCCACAAAACAACAAACAATAATGTCAGCAAATATGTGAATATTCTTAAGAGTTCGATCCACATCATGCATCTCTCGATGGATAGAGCTGCCAGGACTGCGATAGTCCACCGAGTTTATTTGTGAAACATACCGTAATATTACTTACTCACACAAGCTGTTAAATATTGCAGAAGGAATTTTAGGAAAGCTGCTGAGCTGATACTGTTGTGGAGGATTCATGTTTTACCTGACAATTGTTTGGGTTTTCTCTCCAATTAAAGCCGCTTGCTCAGATCAAGCGGCTCTAATTGGAGAGAAAACCCAGGGTGTAAATAGCACAAGTGCTAGTTAAGTGACCCTCACGAAGCTGTAAAAAATCAACGTTTCGGTGAACAAATCTGTCCCCGTTGTCAAAAACGATAAAATCTAAAAATGAAAATGGTTGGTAAATGGTGAACTGACTTTGACAAGATGACAATTATAATGCCATATCATTTTATTACTGGTTATTGGTCCGTACTGTGATATTGAGGTGTTATTTGGTAAATTAATTATTTTTGAAGTTTTATATATCTCGAGATGTATATGGACCAAGATACAGTTAGCGCTAGTGAAATACCCATCAATTAACATCGCTTAGATACCAAAATCTGACGTGATGTGGTGAACAGCAGCCCAATCCAGAATAGAATAGAAAAGGTTATAATTAGTGATGCCGACAGAACCGGATTTGGATCCGGTATCAGTCGACTCTGGCCTATTTTTCAAATATGTGGTTTGGCCAGATTTTATTGTGGAGAAAATACGGTAAATCCGTTTTGGCCGGACGTTGTACTAGATCCGGCCGGAACTGAGTTTCAAAAATAGCAATTGATAAAAGTCAATAGGAAGAAAGTAAATTTGTTTATTTTAGGAAAACTGTAAAAGGAAGCCAATCATAATAATCATTTGACATTATGCATAATGCATAAAATCGGCAGATTATGGTAATGAAAAATAAATTTTTCCTTGTTTCTCACAGAATGTAATTTTTTTACTCATCTACGTCTTTCGCTTGTGAAAAAAGTCTCTCATTGTAATCATTTGACGCAGGTGCAGATAAATATTTTTTTGATTCTTTTGTGTAAGGGATTTTATCTCATTTTAGAAGATTTTGTTGTAGATAGAGTTCCACCTCTTTATCAAATTCTGTCGGCTTTAAAAATTTTATTGAGTTTGAGAAGCTAAAGCTAATAGTACCTAAGCATTCTCGTATAGACTTACATTGTCGCTCTTTTGGTGAAGGCCCTTCGTGTACCAAAAAATTTCATAGTGATACATCATCCCCGTCGGTTGATTCTACGCCGTCCAGAATAATTTATAATGATATTGTTAATGACAGTATTATATATTTTTCGGAATTAGTGTGTCCTTCAAAAAATGTTAAAGTTAGGCTTTGCTAAAAAATACACTAAATTACATCTAAAAAAAATCGGTGCCGTTCATAATCTGCAAAATCTTTGGTGCCATTCATAATCTGCAAAATCTTCGCTGACGCGTTCCTTCTGGCCCGATCGGTAAATAAAAAATTGCTAAGCAGTTAAAGTTACAATAAAAATCCATGATAAAAACAAAAACCGTGGAAGTCTAAACGCGGATAGATGAAAAAAATAAACATCGACGAACAAACAAGCACGAAAAACCATCAATATTTTTAATGCGTTAAGATTCGGTTTCGGTCCGGTATTCGGCCAAAACATTGCCATTGGTTCTGGTTCCGGTCCAGGATTTGGCCAAAAATGTTGCAGTAGGTTTCATTATCATGTATTTTAAAAAAGTGGGTCCGGCGGCTGTAATCAAAACATCCTTGCCCACAATCAAATATATCATGTTAAAGCTGATTAAAATTTATAATATATATAGTGATTTCGGAAAGAGGAAATATTTTAGTGAAAGCGGTGAAAACTTATAAGAAGAGAAATCTAGTCCAACAGAGACAAACCGAAGATTGACTTCAACAAAACAGGCCTATGGAGAGTTTTGGCAACCTATTATTTATCGTGTCATTAATAAAAGGAAAATATTCATGATATTTTAAGGACATATGTCGTTATGAATACTTGAACTTTATATGAGGGTACAGATTAAAAATCACATCATTATCTAACTCATTCTAACCTGTCATACACGATTAAAAGGCTAAAGAGATACATCAACAAGATGCTTACCCAAGAATAATAACCATGTCTGGGTAGCAAACAGTTTTTGGCTTTCTTTAAAAAATATTAAAGTTTCTTGGTTGAACTACCATAAAGATGCCACTCACAGCTGAAGAGTGGTTCAAAAATCTACGTCAACCTAATAGCGGTACCTGTGAAGATTGTCATTTTGATGTATAGCAGCCATATAATTAATGTGACAAATTCATGCAACAACGCTAGAAAATAACTTATGCAGCACAAAAATCCTTCTACAGGTTTTGAATGCATTCAATAGTAAGAGGGATTATGTTTGTAATAATGAGGTCTTACTACTTTCTACACATTATTGCGCTTGTAACGGCAAGCAGCAAGCAACTTCCAAGGTTAAGGCGAAAAAAATTCGTCAACTTTGAGTGCCATGTCCCAGATTTAATGTGTAAAAGCATAAAAAGGATTCTTGTAGCCAACTGGAAGAATTTATATATCTCATAAAAATTAAGTTCACTCTATTATTACTATAACACTTAAAATCAGTAAAACTCATCTAGTTAATTTTGTACTTATTTAAATATATTATTTTTTTCATAAAAAATTCCTCTTCGAGTTATACACTGCTTTATTTCGTTTAATAAAAAAGTAACCAAAATAAAAACAAAAAGTGAACTTAGAGTCAACGATATCTAAAACTGGGATAAATTATATATTAAATGTCTGAACTTAAATACCCGTCCAGTAAGTTCTAACTTTTAAAATGCCTGAAACTTTTTTGAAAATTACTTTTAAACTAAGAGCTTGTTGGAATCACCAATACTGTTTTAAATGGTTTGTCAACTAATATGTCTCCTCGTATTTTTCTAAAGTTTAGAACAAATACAGGAAGACAAATTTTGGAAAAATAAATATCCCAATTTAAAAAAAAAATATTTCTATTATAATAAAAAATAAAAGATCAAATAATCATTAGTAATATTTATATTTAAAATCAATTTTTAATGACAATGCATGCATAAATTGCTTAGCCGCCTGGATTTACAAGGTAGTTAGCCCTGGTCTTCTTAAAATGACGTTATTGTCATGAGGAACATCATCAAATGCCTTAGAAAAATAAATATCTCAACTCCTTATTCTACCAGAGATGCCATGGGGTTGTCCGCTTTTCCTTCTTATTATTCGCAATTACCACAAAACTATTGTTGCTACATTTTGTTAACTATTCGAAAAATATTCTTGTCTTGAATGTTATGATTGCCTAAAAGAACCATGTGGTTTTAACTACCTACAAATAATTAACAAACAAATAGTGATGAGAAATTATAGAGCTCTAATAATCTGCCAGAGCTGCGCGTATTTTAAATAATGGAAACAGTATTGCTTGTGATCTGTGCGATAACCTGTCAGAATCAGAACAAAGCTAAAATAACTCGATTAAATTGAAATTAAATCCAATATGAAGATAATTTAATAATCGACAAACCTGCATTTTCATTAAATCTATTTATGAGCGTATAGGTCATTCGCAATATTGGAAGGCTATGAGTTAAAGCTTTTGCATTCATACCATTTCTGCTAAATGCTAATTGGACCTTTTAGAGCGATATGCGTCTCGAATTAGTTTTATATATAACTGGATAATAACATTAGTAACTTAAAAAAAAATTTTGGTAAAATAAGTAGGAAAATTTTGGAGCTGTGTATACTGTTTTCATAAGATCAACAAAAAAAAGATAAGGCAACACTTTTTGAAGTCACAGTCCTGGCAATTTTTTGATAAACTCAGAAATTCAGAAAGATTTATATTGCTTTAACGTATATAGTAAAATAAAATGATTTTTAATCCATATATCAAACAATATTTTTTCAACAAATACTAGAAATCTTACATAAAGGTTGTACAAGAATGATCAAAAGTTAAACCGCGGCACCGTGACAAATATTTTCATAAATTCGCGTCTGTTATGAATTGGGCACTTGCTATACAGCAATATTTCTTTTGCTCTTAACAGTTGCGGATAAGCTTTCAAAAAGTTAATATTAACATAAAACAAAGAATATACACCAAATTTCTAAATCGACAAAGCATCAAACCGAGCTACGATTAATATGCTAACAGGTGGATCGAGTTGGACAAGCGGAAGACGGTGTCTGGAAAATATACAGAGAACATTATTAGCGTGTTTTAAAGAAAATCACATCTATCCTATGATTTCACATTTCACTATTCCATGATTTAAAAAAAAACAGTGCTGAACTGACGTAAAAACGTAGACATTGGGGAGCATTACAGGCTTCTTAAAGAGAAACGTTTTAATAACAAACGGAATTAAATAATTTTCACGAGAAGCACCAGTCAACAAATACATTGAATTGATGCATCATTAATTTTGAAATGTAGGCAAAAGATCCATTGTACAGAGGCTACCGGTCGGAGACCGGTCTGCGCCCACTCATATACCAATTCACTCCGGTAGCCCGATCTCCTTAGTGAAGACACCCATCTTCCTCAGCTGGCTCTTTTTTATGTCTTCCCGGTTTAGTACGCAACTTCCGAAGTGCACCATTCTCATCTTAGTTCCCTGTTCAAATGACAATACTCTATGATAGCCTTACGTCTCCTCCTTTCACAGCCAGAAAAGCCCTCACCTTACAGGCATTGGTTCACCCAAGGATAGTCCAGCCGTACTTTATTCCTAGAGTAGTCCGCAATTTATTCTTGGCCCGCTTAATCGTTGCATTTCTGCAACCTATTAAAGCCTCAGGATACATTGAACGCATAGCGGAACCCTGTAGTGTGATCGTTGCCTCCTCGTTCCTTGGGACATTCGATAGTTCCGAAACCTAAACGATACTAACCTTATTATACCCGCAGAGGGCCCTCAAGACACTCTACCAGAGTCAAGATCCAGGCTCTTAACAGGTTTTCATATTTCCATTTTTGAATGGCATACATTTCGACCTGCAACACGGTTGCATAAGCCCCAAGGGTGACAGCAAATTTCTCCCAATGGTGACTCTATAAGCAATCCGCATTAATCAGATGATACATTTAAACAGACGTGGGATACAATGTGCCCTCTAACCACACATCTTTGGAGATCAGCAGTGGGTTTTTGGCCCTCATTAAGAGTTCAGGACATTCATCAGCTACCCGTCTCCAAACCCTGATGTATCACCTCGAGGTATTATTGCTTCTTACATGACAAATACCTTTTAGTGGTTGCTGCGATGAAGGGTATATTTGGGGGCCTGCCAAAGAATGCGAGTTGCTGATGAACTAAGTATGTTAAAGATTCAGAAGGTAGGTACATTAGTTGTGACTATACCAAACACAAAAACGAAGGTGTCATCATTTGCGATTTATAACTCTTTTTATGTCAATTCCTTCCACTGTTCAGCTAACAAGACAATCGGGCAGTTCTGCACATAATATTTTAAATAAATTTGCTTCGAATACAAACATGAGGAAGAAAGCTCGTACATTACTGGGTATAAATATTGATAATTGTTTAAGTTGTTCAACAGATTTTAATATCAATAAAAACCCTATTAGTGTTAAAAGCTATCTACTTTTAACGCTAGCGTTAATAGTAATGCAATTTGAACGCTAGTGTTAAAGGTAAATCATTTTTAAAACTGTCAGCATAAAATGATATTTTCAACACTGGAATGATACAATCAAAAGGCTACTTTTAATAGTATTTGTAGAAAAACCACACTAACCGAAACTAATCCAAAATATTTTAATTTAAGATAAAATAATAATGATGATGGTTGATATTTAAACTGTTGATTTAGATTTTATTGTATTTAATAATTGCAAAAGCATTTTTAAAACCAGTCATTAATTTGTCTATTGCATGTGATTATTAAAAAATGCTTATAACACCATCGTAAGGCTAGAGCCGTTAATAAATCTGATGAATTAACAACAAAATTCGGCTTTAAGTGATTTTTTAAATTATTTCATTTTAGTTTTCATTAAACTTAGTAGACCTGCAGTTTTTAAAATAAAAACATTGAATGCCTAGACTGTCATCTATCTACTTTAATATGTACGTATATATTTAATGCTATATACAACTTTTATATATTTAACGCTATATACTTAACTTACGTGATTTATAGGAAGAACAGCAAAATGTTTAGCGAAGGCTGAGCACGGCATGAAGGCAACAATAATAAAATTAATAACATCAAATCAGGACCAGAAACAAAAATAAAAACATACTTTGTAGTGGTATCGATAAATAGTGAAGATAAATAGTGAATTTTTAACAGTGTAAGTGTTATATTTGTAAAACATTAGAATTAGAAATAAATTAGTAGTTGTTGGAACAATAGTTCTTGAAAACTATTTATAAAGATTAGTCCCCGAGCATTTAATTTCGCGAACAGTCCTTATCCATAAAATGATATCGCGAGAAAACGTCTCAAAGTTTTATTTCTTTCAAATGCAGACCGGATGATTTTATGCACCACCCTATTAGTCTTAATGGAAAGTTCGCGGCACTGAAAAGTTTTGACGCCTCCTTCTTGTTAGCTTTTTAAAGCATGTTCAGTTTCATGGAAGAAAAGTTGGGATTTTTGTTAGTTCCACAGGAAGTTTCTAAATGTAGGTGAAGTGAGAACATTTTGTAAGGCTTCCAAGTTAGATAAACTTTGCTTTTAGTATACATTCGAGGCTACAAACTCACGATTTTGGGGGAAAGCGTCTTATTCTTATGTATAAATAATTTATTCACCAAGAATGTTGTGGGAACCAATACAATAGGTATAGCATTAAAAGTACGTGTATTTATTAGAAACGCAAATTCTTCTTAAAACATTTTAAATAATAAATTACAGGAATTAATTGCATTGCATAATCTTAGTTAGAATATTTCTTGGTATATAGGTGTACAGTTTTTGCCTTTTCAAAGTAAAACTTTTGGAGATTATTCTCAGGAGTAAAAGGGGCACTTTTTGTGCCAATAAGGTTGTAGAATTGGTAACTACAGACGAGACATAAAAAGTCACTTTTACTCCGAATAATAAATGCTATCTTTTCTTCAAGCTTTAAAATATTAGATCAAACTTTTGCTGCCGCGTTTGGCGTCAGCGGCCTTGAGCTTTCTTTATCAACATAAAATGGAACTTTTACTTCATCCATTGAGTGATAAAAGTTATATTTTTCTGCTGTTTGAAGAAAAAATAATGTATTATAAACATGAAATGTTTATAGGTTTTAAAATAAAACCATGTTTTTAGCCTAAATTTCATCAGAAAGGTGAGTCTACGAGACTGGTTGCAGCTGTTGTTTACAAAGAAGCTCATATCAGAAATTGTTTATATCTTTTTATTATAGGTAATACCGCTCTTTCTTTCAGAATGGAAAATGCATTAATTTAGTTTTTGTTTAAGAAGCATATTCCATTCTTCTAAAAATTGTCAACTTATAAATTTGAAGGGTTTATTTAAGTATTGATGCTGAAACGTCTGGTGGCAGGGGTAAATATTGTCCCAACTTTTTCGGAAACGATCTATATATCTCCTAATTTACATGAAATAAAAATATCTTTCTTAATTTAAATTTTAAGTAAATAACATTAAAACTAATAAATTCTGATAATGCTATTTTTCGATCCAAGTGGGGGTATTTTAATGGCCGACCAAAAAGATAATGCATTATTTAAACTAGCTTTTTGTTGATAAACCCCTATCCTACTTAATTTCAGATGATTTTGAATTGGATTTTGGGATGGGAGCATTTTCTGAAATATATGATTGTAATGCAATCCAAACAACTGTTCTGTTGAATGTTTCCTTGTTTATTTCTTCGAGTAATTCGAGTACTATTATGTATCTATTTTTAACAGCTCATTTATTTTTGTTTCATAAACGCTGGAGTTACTATTTACGAGTGTTTTTCAAATGCAGTCGGAAACACATTAAAATTGTACCACGGAAGCTCTAATGTAGAAATGGAATATGAGTCTTCGATATTAATAGTTTTAATTTGTTCGGGTATAGTTTGGATACTTTGTTTTGAATACTGGTGAACGCGTTTATATTGATTTCCAAAATAGAATATGACAGATGATAATTGCTTGCATGTTTTCAGTCAACAATTCTGAAAGAAATAAGATTCGGATTGGGACTCTATGATAAAGTTCTACTTTTTCAGATATTCATCGTCATATCGTTTTTATACAGTGTCCTTTAATGTCCTTATCGCTCCTTCTATTTTTTGAAATGATCAAACTTGGAAATTGAAACAGGAAACAGTAAATACTCTGTTTTTGTTTAAAATTGGCAGATTAAAATTTAAAGAGGGCTACTGGATAATATTGTGAATACATATTTTCTGATTATTCAGGCTAAATAAAAGAGACAAGTAAAACGTAAAATCGAGGACGTCAGACTTACCAGGCTCAGATAAACTAAACCAACCTTCGAACTATCGCCCAATTGCACTCCTTAACTCCCACATTATCACAACCTTCTTGCCTCCCACAAGATCATTGAAAGATTGTTTAAAAAACGGCTTCTATCTTTTCTCTCTAAATATAAAATACTTACTACTCATCAGTTTGGATTTTTAGGTAACAAATGATGCTATGTTTTCCTTCTTTAATCATATATACTCCAACCTGAACAACCATCACTTTACAGCAACAAATTTCTGTGATTTCCCTAAAGCTTTCGATTGTGTAAATCATAATATCTTAATTAACAAATTGCAGTACTACAGGAATCAGAGGAGTGCCTCTCGAATGGTTTAAGTTGTATCTTAACATTAGAAGTCAGCATGCGCGAGTTGATAAGTCGATGTCTTCTTGCAAGCCAATAGATTGTGCAGCACCCCAGGGTTTAGTACTAGCACCGAACATATAACGTAGTTCGGTGGTACTAGGCCTTATTTTGCTTCTGCTGTTTATCAATACTACTTTCAATTGCAGCAACCAGGGTATTATTACGGCGCTTCGCAGAACTGTATCTAGTGCCTTAATCACCATTAAATCATGGTGCGATTCTAATCTCCTGTGCCTCAACGTTTCCAAAACTAAAGTTTTGTCATATGAAAGTACGTTGCAATCTTTTGTACTTAATAACACCACTATTGACGTCGATGAATCTGCGAAATGCTTGGGGCTTGGCTTGGATAAACATTTAAAGTGGGACTTGCACATAGATGCCTTATCAAAAAATTAAGTTCTGCCAGGTTTGCGCTAAGAACGGTTTCCAGGGAGCTTAACTTGTCAACTGCTAGAACAGTCTAATATGCCCTTTTCGAGTCGCTCCACTAATACGCCCTTTCATTCTGGGGTACGTGTTGTGCGACTAAATTTGAGCGTATTTTCAAGCTACAAAAGAGAGCGATTCGTTACTCATTGAGGGCTAAACAATAAAACTCACTGCCAGGATTTTTAAAAAAGATTTAAAATATTAACTCTTCCTTCCCTATTCATATTAGAATCCGTTTGGTTAATCCGCAAGCACGTATTTGCTATTCCATTGCATTTAATATGTCATATAATATTTAATTTTGCGCACGTACAAATTGTATAAAGTTTTTTATAGTTGGGTTTTTCTTTTTTTTTTCATTGTGTGTTTCTATTAGTGTTTTTATATGTTTTGTATGTTTTGCACTCTAGCTCTAGCTCTGTCTACAAATTGTGAAATGTTTGACAATAAATCATTATAATAATAATAATTATTATTATAATCATGAAACAATTGAAAAAGAGCCCTCAACATCTAAAAGTATTGGTGATCGACAGACACCAATTTGATACTTGATGTTGGATCATATTTAAAAAAAAACAAGCAATCATGACTTAGGACCTTAAAATTCTAGATGAAATGGTTTGATGAATGGACGTGGCTAGTTTAGTCCCGTTCTCTAGAATATGTTGATTTAATTTTGAAAAAATATCAAATGAATATGTAGGCTTGCAATAACTTCCAATGAGTATTTTTTACTTATGATATTAAGAATAATAACAAATGTTTATCGAAATATTGACATTAGAGTTTTTGAAAATATACTATTTTTCAGTTCTCTACATTTTCAACTTAAAAAAAATGGCGCTTTGTGCATTCTCATCCATTTTTCAACAATTCTGCATTTCTTTGGGCAATGTCGAGTCAGTCTAATAAAACGATATTGTCTGTATTGTCTAATAAAATAATATTGTCTGTATAACGGAAAAACAACTTAAAATATTTCAATGAAAATATATTGGATGCGTAGTATTAGCATACAGATTATATATATATATATATATATAGTGTGTCTACTTAAGTTGGCAACATAAGGGAAACTTTTTTATTATTAATTTTACGAGAAAAAGTTATTCTTTATGAAAAGTTTTGCATGATCGAAAATCTAAAATACAATCATCAGATATTAAATTTTTTTAGTCGTGTACGGGGTATGTCAAAAAATGTGAATTTTGCTAAAGAGTAAAGTACCTTTATTTTTGACAATATCGAAAATTCTTATTAAAAAAAGTTGATCAGAAGTAAAAACTACGTTCACATATGCAAATGCATCCTGCTATTTAAAAAAATTACAATTTTTTCTCAATTTACCTACCGATACCGAATATTTTTTATCTTTTTTATTTACTACAAACATGTTAAGATTTCCGTTCCGTTCAGAAACTAATAAGCAATTACCTGTGTTGACAGAGAATGCGGCTATGTTGAGGCATTAGTGAATTGAAGGAGCTAATAATGTTGGTTAAAATTATTACAACAA
>MU182430.1:0-21330 GCA_016904865.1 Pissodes strobi | reverse complement strand
ATAATAGAGCCAGGCCAAGATCTGCTAGTCCACTGCAATCTTTAGAAATGAAAAGCTAAAACATCATGCGCTTCATGAAATAAGGCAAAGTAGAATATGTGATTCGGATGCAAGCAAAAGAAAGACAAATCGTATTTGCCGACGGTGTAATGAACCGTTTTGTCCAGACTGTATGTAGTATTTTCATACTCGATGTTGATACTGGGTAAAATTTAAAAATGCATAGGGTTCACCTTAGTGGACATTTATTATTTTGTAACAATAAATATTAAAGAAAAACTGTAAAATTAAAATTTTTTTGTACAAAAATGTTATGCTCTGTGTTACTTTTGTTTTTTTCTTGCAAAAAATAAACTTTTAGAAATACTTTTTTTTTTATAAATATGAACGGGAGGGTTATAGTAGAGTATTCTACATGACATGCTGTCAACTTTTTTAGGAACATTTTGACATGAGTAGAACTCTTAATAATTAATTGATTCTAATTTTGCTTTAATATATATTAAATACTCAATCACCACAAATTTTTGTTATTACTCACCTTCATTTCCTTAAAATCAAAGCGCTACAGCTGGTGTAGAAAATATTGTTCGTAACTAGTGGCGAAATACCTTCGGGATCCTAGATGGAACGCAAAAGTAAAAATTTCTCAAGAGGAATATTGGAGAAAAATTGCTGCCACTGTGACCGAAGTGATAGTCGATCTTGAGAAGATTTTAAGGCAGTGATAACAAAAATGGGATTTTATAACCTTTCTTGATACATAGGCTCATTGGTTCACAACAAGAAATTAACGTGTTTGATAAAATACTATTTTGTATACAATAGCTCTTGAATCTAGCCGTTGCACATCCAAGGCAGTATGGGACTGAAAGGAACCACTCACCAAACTAGATAGAGAAAATATACACTGATCTGGATACCTGGACATGTAGGCTATGACGGCAGCGGAAGAGCTGGTGCTCTTGCGAAGCAAGCGGCCGCAACGATCTTCATAGGACCAGAACCAGTACTGGGAATAGCCTACAGCACAGCTAAAGAAGCCCTCTCCTAGTGGACGTTACAGCATTTTGTAGACAAATGGAGAGAGTTATCGGGCCTAACTCATTCAAAGATGGCAGTGAATCTGCAATCAGGAGTGAAAACTGAACAACTTCTTTAACTTGGCCGACAACAGGTACAGGCTGTAGTTGGCATGTACACTGGCCCTTATTGGCTAAGAAGCCGAGATGTGACTCTTCGAAGAAGCAGCGTGCCGCATGCCGCTTGTGTTTGAAGCAGCAATGAAAAAAAAAACAGAAAAGCAGTGTTTGGAAATTCTCAAATTACTCTTGCAGAATTGAAAACTATCCACCCCAGAAAGCTATTCAATTTCATGAAGATGATCGAGCCTTTGGCCTAGTGAGATGTGAGCCACAATAGACCTAGGGTTGCAGTGGAAGGTCCCATTTGGACCCACTTACGTGTACAAATACAACATAGAAAAGTGACCACCATCTTAAAGGAATCGGTAACATTTTTTATAACTTAAGGATTACATAAAACAATCGTGCCATATAAAATATTTATTAAAAATGTTGTCATTGTCGTCCTAATGTTTTCTGTGAAAGTGGATCTAAAAGAGTAGTACGTTGGATGTTATGTAGCATCAGAATTCAATGTTTAATATTTTTTTTTTATTGAACAGTCGAGTACTCAAGAAGAAATAAGACTGTATATTAACCACAAAGATAATTTACAAATAGAGGAAAATATATACAGAAATACAATGAAATTTATTTAAAAAAATTATTTGCTCCTAATCCTTTTCTTATTAAGATATTTTGAAGAGTATTAGATAATTGCATTCTTAGTTAGGATAACATCACTAATAACGCTGAACTAGTCAACAACAAACCTTTTATCTTCGCAGCATTACCCAGATTAAGTATTTCCTAACAAATAAGGAAAATAGTCTGTGAGATATTTCCATGGAACTATTCGATGAGATACTACTTATCGTCACTAAATAAAATAGCGACAAGATCAAATAAAATCTTTCGAGGGAGCAAAAAGCATTTTCTCGAAATAGAGTGCGACTGCGACACTGCTGAAAACTCGCCCCGAAGCTCACAGAGGAATACCAAAATACCGCAGCTTTTTGAAGCTCTATATTTATTTGTGACATTGCGATTTATATAGGTAAAGGAAATGTGTATACGTAAAGTCGATATTTGATACACCGATACGCTGGATCGGGACTAACATTAAATCTTATTTAGGTTAGCAACATGTTTTCTTTTTGGGTTTTGAATTCTGCAAAATCTAAATTGTTTTTGTTTGCTTTCTAGTTGAATTAGGTAACTTGAATATTAAATTGTTTACGTTTTTTACACCTATTATGTTTTTCTTTAATATAACCAATAAGATGTGTGCTCCTTCACAAAATAATTATTTGACCTAAAAAAGAGGCGTGTGCACTATGCGCATATCTGAAGTGAAACTTCTTAAATTTAAATATCGCAACGGATTTTTTTTTAATATACCACTCAATTAACAAAAAGGGAAGGCCTAGATGAAAAAAATATTCTTCATAAAAGTTTCGCTTATGTCTTGACAATGTAATAGAGCAAATCCCATTTCTTTGCTTGTAAACTAACAAAGATATCAAAATAAAACATCGTAACGCTTTTTCGGGACATCTCGTCGTGTCGCGACCTTCAAATTTTATTCCCGGCGCGCGTTAAGAAGTTTCACTTCAAAAACTATGGAATGAAAAGAATGTCATATTGTAAAGGATGAAAAAAATGTGAACCTGACAAAAATGTTAAAACCAATCAGGTTTTTAGAGTCGATTATTTATTGAAAATTCAATTTCAATAATAACTGAGTTGAACATTTTAAAGCAATGATTTAGACAGGTAAGCCAAAATAATGCACTGTGATATGCTAGACCCTGTTTCCTTTTAGTTGTTTGCACCTGTTCATGAATAAATACCTAGTCATCAAATTTCTGATGAAGAACTAAAAACTAACACTTTTCTCATTATGACGACTTACTTTGTTAGAACAAGTCGACCGACATTTAATAATTTAAGAATATTTGTTGTGGTTTGTTGGTTTGCAAATAAATATACCCCATAATTAAGTGAGCAATGATTCGATATCATACTATATTTAATGGGAATACAATAAAAATGGTGATACGGTTATTGGTTGGAGATGATTCCACATAAGAAAAAAATCCAGGTGGGCCACTCATTTACCCTAACAGAGAAAGGTATCATACATTTTCTATAAATCGGTATCAATTAAAATTATCCTTGAGGTCTATGGCCAGCCTTCTACCGATTGATCCAGTTTGGAATAATAAGTTATCCAATTTGCACAAGTATATAGTTCACATACACATAATAGATATATTAGCGTAGCTTTATTAACACATGCATGTGAAATTTGCACAATAAGTGCGTAGCACGCAAGTTGGATAATTGCATAAGTACGTTCCTAAAGCGTTATCACATAATATAATCCAAATTTTATCTATGCCTGTAAGAAGTGAAAAGTAACGCCAACATAAAATAGTTCACGATTTATTGATAGAACCAGACCATTGAACCGAATAATCGCATGGCTGTTTTAAAAATTGGATTAAAACGCTGTTTTATTCATGTTAATCACAATACTGTTATGAATAATAAATCAAACTTATTTTGCATTTTTTCATTACAAAATGAGTAATTCAGAAAATTTGCCATTGACTTTGAGGAACAAGCTTTAAAAGCTATTTTCGCTGAAATTAATCTCAGTTACACTAACTACTCTTCGTCCCAATAATATTGGTCATTGCCGATTTCTCGTCGAATACAAACAAGGCAAATGTATCAGACATTCCATGGATATCAATGCTCTTGGAAGTTTGCCTAAGAAAATTATCTTATATCTGAAACTAAAACACCCTGAACAGTAACCTGGACACTGTTTCAGGCGGTCCTCTACGTCACTACTGGCATCTTCGGATATACATAGATCCTTAGGGTTACATAATTCAGACGAAGATAAAAACAAGGGTAGATACGGTGATCTGTCGTTCGGTTTAGGTTCAGTTGAAACAAAAACACTCTGAACAGTAACCTGGACACTGTTTCAGGCGGTCCTCTACATCACTACTGGCATCTTCGGATATACATACATCCTTAGGGTTACATAATTCAGACGAAAATAAAAACAAGAGTAGATGCGGTGATCTGTCGTTCGGTTTAGGTTCAGTGAAATCCTAGTTAAGTTCGGTGTTTTTTTTTTTTGGTTTTAGAGATATTTACCAAAACCCTTCCGACTATAATTTGATTATGAAAGAGGTTGGTTGCATGTAGTGCAAATGGGTGAAAAATGAAAAACGCAACTATCTATCTTTTACCGGCATTGAGATAGATTTTTAGGAGCTACAAAAAAATCAGCAAAAAATTGTTTCCACAAATAAACAAATATTAGGACAATCTTATTTAAATAAAAAAGATTTCGTTTCGGCATTTTCAAAATTAGATTAGTAGATTGCCATGGCAACTCATTTAAGGCGATGCTAAAATCATCAGAAAGTTGAAAATATTTTTTCGAAAATTTTTGACCGCTGTTACTGCATTTAATTGCTGTCAATATTAGCATTTTTTAAGGCAAAACAATTCCTAAATTATAACAATTTTTTTGAACACACAATCGCAAAATAAATCTTATGACGTCAGAGCAACCGCTAAATTCAACGATTTTTTTAAAATGTTTTCTGCCCCAAAAACTGTTTCCACCCTGCACCGATTTTGACGTCCGACAATAATATTATTCCCAAAGCTATGTATGAAGTTGGTTTGAAAACTGCGACCTGTACTTAGTGCCAAAAAATCTACCCATACACGCAGGCGTCCAAAAAAAAATTAATATATATATTTTTTCGATCCTGAATCCGTTGTGATATATCCGGGAGCAATCCGACCGACGAGCCGTGGGCGAGCTAGTCCGAAAATTTGCGACGTTATCTTTTATACAATACAACAGTGAACATTCTAAGAAATCTCAATAGGAATTTGTATATTACTACAAATAACCAGGCGATTATTGTTTCAAGTAATTCCTTGCAATTTTCCTCCTCATCAGGAATTTATTTATTAATTAAATTGCACAGGTGCATTTCTACAGGTATAGATAGAATTACTTCATATGACAATACTGGCCTTTAAAATGTAATCTGTTCTATTCTGCTTTATTAGCTTATTTTTTACTAATTGCCAAAACTAATTGAAAAAACGTTAAAAGTGTAAATTTTAATTATCACAAATTACAGAGGTTTGCTGAGCAAACTTTTCCCAGTATTTATTAGCGGCACATAGTAACCTAAATAGGAAGAAAAAATACCGCCCGCTCGTCGTTGATTAAAAAAAGGCGTGCAGTTGCCTCAACACGTAGCTCGTTGCTGAACTCATTTCAGTTAATTTACATCGGCGAAATTAATTGTTAAACATTAAAAATTTTAATTAGTAAAAAGTACGAGCTTAGGCTGTATTTCTAAAATGCTAGCGCGCCGACGGAATCTCTATACTTACGAGTGCCGTTTTTCTTTGTTTGCTTTTTCTTATCCGAGATTACTTTATCTCTAATTCCTTCAGCGGTTCTATGAGACAATGGTGATGATTTTAATCTGGGCAAGATGCTGCCGCCAATTTTTATATTTTTATTAACCACTTAAAATTAGGGCGCAAATTTTCAGAAAGTTTGCTGATATTTTAGACTCATGATATGCTTTTTCTATATCATGGATGTGAGTTTAACCCACGATTATAAATTATATAAGTGGCAAATACCAAATAAAATTCATTCTACTATGACTGTCCCTAAAATGGCCGAAGGGAAAGGGGGTTGGGATGTTGTAGGTGAAGAAAATACCAAAAAATAATTGTAGAAAATAGTCGTCTGCCTTCTTATCACACGAAACGGATTTTGCCGGTCGGGTTTTATAGTTTCTTTTGGTGCCAACTTACTTTCCACTGGCATCGTACAAAATTTGCGTCGTGTGAAAGCAAGTGTTTTACCGGATAGTTACGGACAAAACCATAAATCCGAATCGGCGAAAAAATAGTGATAGTGATAGAAAAGGAAAATCTAACTCGTCACAGTATCAATTCGGAAATTAGTATTTACACGCGCATATAACCCGACTCATAAGAAAATATTATTCGACATCCCGATATTGTAACTGGTTGAGAAATTCGTGCCGTTAGTTCACTACCTGAAACTGAAACTATGCGATTCTCTACGGTGATATAGAAGTGAGTCAGTGGTGCAAAAATCTGCACAAACTAGTGTATCAAGAGGAAGAAACAAGGAATTCATAAATAACCCTCACAAGCTCCACAATATCTGGCAGTCGATAAGCTATACAATACTTAGCAATGTCATATTATTTCGGTCGACTTATTTTCTCTAATGTACCAATTAGGTTTAATTAATTTCTTTCGTATTTAGCGTTTCTAGAATCGCGGCAGTTAACATCTTGATTTGAGATTTTGTTCTGCGCCATCGGGAATGTGTCGAATTTATTGGGTAATATTTATAGAGATGCGTTGCTGGGAACCACGACGTATCGATTCGGAATTTTACAAAAAAAAATCGTTTTAAGACTCCTTCCCGTGTGTTAATATTATAGATTAAGATAGTGATATACGGCAGGCATATCCGTGTGGCAGGGTAACATGGTGGAGGGAGGGCAACGTCACCGAACATGATTGAGCTCTGTTCTTCGATGACATCAAAGTGTTAGTTTGATTACTTTCTAGTTGTCTTGTGAGTTGTGATAATCATGTGTCTGTCAATGAAAACGTAATTTTAGACCCTCTCTTAAGCGTAATGTTTGGTTGTAGGTAATTTTTTTGTTAGAACCCAATCTTATTTACTATTTCAGTGACGCTGCAAAAGAAGAAAGGGTATCATTAAAGAGCAAAATGTACTTAGATTTTGTAACCTCCGTTTGAAATTATTTTTGGAAATTATCAAGAAACTTTTGTGGTCCAGACACATACAGTGACATAACTAGAACCCTGCTGTTAAGGGGGCTCTATGATCCTGAACGACCAAGAGAGCTGACTACTTTCCACGAAGTGGCTTGTAAGTCTTACGGCTTGTTAAATAATTGATAACAAACAAAGACTGTGGAAAAAAATGGCACGGAAAAGAAGCAAAAGGGTAGTAGCTACAGTTAAACATTTTGATTTTATAGCAAAATATCCGGATGTTCATTTCAAAGTGTCTGAGAATTATATAGAACTGCAAATGCATCTCTTTATCAATAGTTCAACGTACATATTAAGTCATAATACCTTAATGGATTATCTATCATATCGAGCCATACAAATTTAGTTGTTGAGTGTAGAATATATTTATTCTTCCATCACAAAATAAACATACACAAGATAGTTTTAACGAGCGTTCGATCATATCAATTTTCGAATATCCAGGTATCCGACTGTCTAAAAACTTTTACTCGGCTGTACTTTGCAAAATCCCATTAAACTAGCTAAATAATTAATGACATGCTGGCAGCAAATTAGTTCTAGCACTTCAATTAGCAGAAACTAACAACCAATTTTTATTATGTATAACCAAGCACCTAATTAAAGGTTCAGTGTATAGCTAATCAAACTTAAGATATGGTATTAGAGTTCTGTTTTCTAAATCGTAATATGATAGTACTGAGTTGATGGCTTTCAATTGTAATATTTAATGGTCAGTGAAGTAGCGGGAATATTCATTTTTTTGTCGGGAATATTGCTTTTAATACTACCACCTAATATTATATTAGTATGTTATAAAAAATGAAACATATGTAGATGAATTCAATAATGGTTAGAGAACTTACAGAAAATGAAACACGGAAAATTAAAAATAGCTGTATTTGCTGATGGCTAAAAAAATAATTATATATTTTTTTTTCAAATTTTATGCAGGGTGACAATTTGAAAACTTGGTTAATTTTCTGCACTAAAGACGATATCCAAAAACAAAAATATTTTTTGTATCAAGAAGCGGGGAAATAAAAATGCAAGAATAAGAATTCTGGCACTACAATAGTGTTTTAATTTAGGCTTGAGATACTTTTCCACCATTTAAAATTATTTCCTAATTTTTCCCGCCGGATTTTGCAAAAGAAAGCTTGAAAATATTTTCTCAAAATGTTGCTAACATTTCGTGCTTAATTTTCATTAATCTTGGGATCGCTGAAGCACTTTTGATAATATTTCCAAGGAACCTCACTTTTACTTGCGTTTTTATGAAAATGAGGTTTTTTGCGGACCACTCTTAACCACCCGTCGGCATTTACTTTAAAATCTTATATGACATTATTCGACTCGTGGCACCTCTCTGAAAAGCTTATGAAAAATTCTATTCAGCGATACCAAATTTGATGAGGATTAATTAAGAATTGTTAGCAAAATTTTAAGAAAATACATATTTGAAAACGACCTTTTGCAAAATCTGGCGGGAAAAATTAGAAAATAATCGTAAATGATGAAAAATAATCCCAACCTTAAATTGAAACAATATTGTATGCCTAAAAATTTTTATAATTGCTTCTTGCTCTATTTTGTTAAACCTTTAATAAAATTCGCATCTTTTAAATACATAATTTAAAATGCTGTTGTAATGACTTGTGCCCGTATTTTTTCTTGGAATTTGTTTTAATTCGGAAATATGGTGTTCAGAGTATGGCTATAATTTGAGAACTGCTTTTACTTTTCATTATTGCATCCTAACAAAAAAAAGTCAGCCATGTCTACATAAGAGTTTTAGTTTCAAAATTTCAAGAAACTGGATCGGATAGAAATGAAAAAAGCGCACAAATTAGAATTTTGGATCAAGATATGCAGACTGACGTTATTGGCCAAGTATTTCTAAATGCAAAGGTCCCAACGCATCATTTAGCAGCAATTTCTGGTGAATCCAGAGAATCTGTTAGGAAGTAATGAAAATGAATAGATATTTCACTCTAACAAAAGGAAAATTTTGCAGGACCGAGGAATTCAGTTTGTTAAACCATGACAAGGATAATTATGGGAATACCTGAATTTATAAAAAAACATTTGTTTGAGAGATGAGTTTCCTTTTTCTTAAATGGTCATGAGAAAAACAGAACTGTCACTAATGGAGAGACGTTAATCCATGTCTTTTTACAGAGGAGCACATCAGTATCCACAGAAAGTCAATGTTTGGGCGGGAATACTAGAAGACAATATCATAGGTTCTTTTTAATTCAAGGAAACTTAACCGGCCAAGTTTATGCTGAAATGCTCAGCTAAACTATAGAGCCTTCGATTGTTCATGACCACAAGACGGTGCACTCCAATCCTATGGTGCCGTGGCGAGAGAGTGGTTGGACTAAAATTTTCCAAATGGATTGACAGAAGAGGTAATTGAGTGGTCGCCAAGACTACCTAACCTTACTCCTATGAATTTCTCTTCATGGGGTTACATTAAATCACTAATTTACAAAACCCAGTCGGCTTCTCTGGAAGAGTAACTTCACTGTATAAATATATTGTAGACCCTGTTTTGACTGAAAGGGGCTAAGTCAACAATAAAAAATAATTTGATGGCCAATATTATAAGACTAAAATACCATTAATTTTATTTCATGGGATTGCATGATTTTGTAGATGGCGGTTTATACAAATAATAGAAGATTAATTGTTGAAAATTTACAGGAAAACTTACTCTGGGGAAATTTTGCTGCTGATTTGAAAATGTGGTTTTATTCTGGATATTTAAGTAGCAACAAGGGGTGCTAAATAATTATTCTCAGAATTTCAATAGAACATACAACCAAGCTCTGGAGGACAAGAAAAAACTTGAAACTATATAAAAGCAGAAAAATAAACAATGACTTAGAAATTAAGCAGTAATAAGTAACTTTACTATTTTTTGAGAGCCTGCGATATCACCGATAATACAACAAATGATGTTCAAAAATAATATTTAGTTATCGGACGCGTGTGAAATTATTTTTTTTTTAGAAAATTACTTCTAGTTTTCTGTAATATTGAGTAGTATTTTTTGAATCTATTTTTTTTATTATATCTTATATCTTAGGATTTATAAAAAAGACATTAGATGGTTTCGTTTTGTATGTATTTTATAGTAAATAGTATTTCTGTGGCCACGAATATTATCTACATCTGGAAAGTCAGAGACATTGATCCTTAATTTAATCAGAACACTAAGGATGGTAAAATAAGTATACTATCTTTATATTTCTTAAATCATTCTGTATAATAAATTTAAAGGGTATTCTTCAGTAATTAACTTTAAACCATAAGTGTTAGATTATTTAGCTAAAGTTCTTTTTGATTAAGTTTACAAACGTTCCTGTTTACCAACGTTCCTGTTAATGGTCAACATTCGAAAAATAATTTTTGTATAGGTATACACATATTAATATTTTTATACTACTTTCTATGGCTTGTTGGCTTTCTTTACTCAAATATTTGGGGAATATATTTTGGAGATACCTAATAAATTTTATATATTGAACGCACTCAAAATTCAATTCTAAATTATTTTAAATTGGGTGTCGGCCATTTCGCTGTAAAAAGATATAGGCCCTAAAAAGAATATCATTTCAACTAAAATCTATTTTATTTTTAGATCGCCTACCTAGAGTCCTGCAAGGAACAAAATTGAAAAATGTCAAGCCATTTCAAATAGAAGGCAGCTGATAAAGCAGTTTCAAATGAGAAGGGTCTTAAAATGGTTTTTAACAAAAAAGGCATAAAATCTACTATTCACTTGCCATTTGAAAAAAATTTAAAACCTGGCATCCCCTCTATTCAATAAAAAATTGTTCCCTTTTATCAGTAATGCTTTCGTAACGCAGACAGGTATCAATGCAAAATAACAAATATTATTAACCAGTGTATACACCACCATAATTAGTGTCAACCCCAATGTTTTCACTCGGCTGTTCATATATCTAAGATGCACTCAGATATAATATATGCATGTATTTCTAAATTTAAAAAATATATCAGATCAAATGATAATCCTCTAAAATTATTTAATTAAATATTGTTTATAAGACAAATGAAGAAAAAATATTGGAATTTTAATAAAAATACTATAATTATACAAATATAAAATATTAATCTATTAATAGAAAAGAATGGATAATTATTTGGAAAACTGCTAAGCAATTACTACTATTCAAAAATCAATGGATTAAAATACTTGTTTAAAACACGAAATGTAAATATAAAATATGAAATATTGCAATTAAATCATATTCTGTTTTTAACTTGGCTATATTATGTCGTCATACAATATTTAAAAATGTTTTATAAATGTTTAATAAACAAAATATTAATTATTGTATCTAAGGGATTAATTAAAAGTGGCCCTGCTTTGGAATAAAATTAATTTTATCTATATTTTCCTGAAATAAACTACTTTTTTGAATTCGATCCATACCCCCAAACTCAATAAACAATTAAATAAAGGGCCTAATAATACTGTTTCTATATAGATATAGTGTGACATTTTCTAAAGGATATCCTTACACAATGGAAACCTTTACTGAATGGACAAGTAGTGTCGCCGAACATTCCATGTGTTGAAGACACCTCTTAACAACGGATTCTTCTCGCAGCCTGAAGACTGAGGACTATTAAAGATTTATGTGAGGAAACCCAACTAACTGGTACTCATGAAACTAGGTAAGCATGTAGTACTCGGTTTTAATTATTGATTAGGTAACATTTCTAAGGAAGGTTTCAATACCTATCATTTTGAAAAAAAAACCTACTCTAGAATTTATTAGATTTGTCCTATGCGTTTTGTGAATTGAGTTTCTATAATCTAGCCATAGAGTAACAATGTTTTCAGTTAAGAGAAAGTTTTTGTGATTGGAAGAAAACATATCAGCGATAAGTCGCCTGAAAAAAATAATTTAAGATAGGTAAGATTCAAGTTAGTGACATTTTGAAGCAAAATGTCCAATCAAAACGGTTTTATAGTGAAAATTCAAATTTTGTCAGAAAAACAGAGGGCCGCTAAAAAACGAAATCTGGTTGGCTCGACAAATTTTGCTCAAGACAAATCATTAAATTTAGAGCAATATCCGGAGAACCTGCAAATGCAAATCTTGACGAATCCTCAGAATGGAAAGGAAAACAGCTATATACGTTTAATAAGTGATTATTGTTGATATCTGCCGATGGAATGGTACTACAGTAAATAGGCATGGATGATCAGTGATATTATGACAAATTGGCTATACAAATCTTGCAAGAAAATGCAATGTCAAAAAAAGAAAAAGTATCTTGTTCTAAGGCAATCTCACCCGTATATATGCAGTATTGGTACCCAATACTACAAAGCAATGTCAAGAATGATATCGTCTACACAATGTCCTTTATTAACGGTTGAGTTGGAGGATAGCATATTGTCTTAATTTGGATTGTAGCAGCATGGAAGAACGTTTAAGCAAAAGTAATTGCTATGTGGAAAATTGAGAAAACTCCAGAGCTAAAGGACCTAGAAGACTATTTACCTATATCGGCATTTTGCTTTTGCAAAGGTAATGGAGTTGACAATAATATCAACTACTTGGAGATCGATGCCGCCCTAGTAACGAAAAATCCTGAAGTAAGTAATTATAAGGAAAATAAACGGATATCCTATATTTCCGGCACTTAGAATGACTATATGCACCCTATGTACCAGAGCTTGCTCCAACTGGTAGAAAGGAAGGTCTATCAAAAATTAAGAGACCTAGAATCGTTTGATATAACTAAAGGTGATGCAATGGCAAATCAAACAATTTCGGATGCAATTTTGAATATTAAATCAGCAGTTTTAAGAAGCAATTATATACATATATATTATTAATACGGATTAGTTTACACCGTATATATTTAGAAGACAATTATCTTTGTTTAATTTCTACCCATTTAGTGACAACTCTACACAACAAACGCTTCTATAAAACGGGCAAAATTTTTTTCCAGTTGGTGTTCGTTGTGAAGAAATTTCAGTACAGTATGAAAACAGTTTCTACTAAACACCTTTTAATTATTCAATCAAAAATCGAGATCCATTTTAAACTTCAATATTTTGGTTCTCTAATAAAAATATTATATTTAATGTAATAGTAATTACTCGAAAATCCTTACTTTATTGCAAATATCTGTAATGGCTTATGAACTGCTACAAACGAAGTCACAAAACGTCGTCGCGGTTTTTTTCTTCATAAACGTGACTGGTTTTATGTCGTATTTTTCTGAGTGAAAGCCCACAGTGATAATGGTTCTGAACATTACTATTATAGATAAAAAAATAACATGAAATTAATGAACTAGCAATTTAGAGCTTAAACTCGTGAATTTGTTACTAAAAAAATTCGGCAATATTTCTTGCCACCTATCCGGTGAAAATTCCTGACTCTGCATTTATTTACCCATGTGTGAAAAGCTTGACTCATTTCTTATATTTATCTGCTTGTCCCAACAAAATCGATGGATCTTCACACACTTGTGTAACACATGTTCGGTTCAAAAGCTGTTCCCAATTTATTATTTTTCAGGAGAATGTATATGTCTGTCAGGATTAGGGATGGTTAAAATATCGATAGTTTCTCGATATAACAAATACTTAATAAAAATAAAAATAAACATTATTTATTGCATACAGAAAGTGTTGATATGCGAGTTAGTTAACGAAGTCGGTCCTTGTAGTAAGACATCTCGAATTTATCTTATTATATCCCCATAATAAGAGTCAGATCTGGATAACAATATTCGGAGTAGATAGCTACGTTTATAAAACTTCACTTTGGAATATTTTATGTATTAAAGTGGATACTTATATCATTACCCAGTTAGTAAATTCAAATCTAGGTGTAGTTGAAATGCGCTAAATAAAATATGGAAATTGATTAGGTAAAATAAAATATCGATAATGCAAAACTTCTCAAAATAAATAGGTGTTATTTTCTAATGAATATGTTTAATATATATAGACACTTGTACAGCCAAACGAAGAGTATTTTAAGAACATATATTTTAATCCATGTTATAGGCATGCAGTGCTACAAGAGCTCATTGTTTGTACGCCTCCCGCAAGCCTAAATTTTCTTCTAAGCTATCTTTATAAAGCTTTGGAACATATGGCCTTAGAACAAAACAATTCCCTAGTTTACAGATATTACCAATTGTATGTATAAGTTGTTGATATGGATCATGATTAAAAAAAAATATTTGTTTAATATAACTAATTACTTCACTTGGAGGATTTAAATCTCCAAAACTATCTAGTAAACAACTTTATTATCAGTCTTCTTGTAAGCTACTTTGTTTGTCCCAAATCTTTCATTTAAATCTAGATTACTCCACATTCGTTTTTCTTTGGAGTTTTCGGTAGAGTATCTCTCATAAACACTCCTCGAAAATTTGTCAAGTTCACTTTTCCGGCATATAGCTCGATATCTATATTATTGAGTGGCTGCCTAGGTAGCGTTACTAGGGGTTTTTTGGCATCATTCGTAGGAACAAACCATAACCTCTATTGTGGTTTGCAAGCTACAAGCCATTACCTTTCTTCCCTAAAGCAATAGGTTATAGCTTCGTTATGCCTTTCAGACTTTCAAGTTTCGTTCCTGGGCCACAATACTAATACTAATACTACTCGTAATACTATTTAAGAGGCCTTTATCGTTCGGTTCGGTACTCTCATTATTACTGAAGAGATCGAAGGGTGAGCACTGGCTCTTAAGGTTAATTATATTGCGATGATGTGTACAATAATTATAACACACCTGTACAAAGGCTTAGTCCGTATTCTCCTTTATACAAAATTTGTAGTTATAATTTGTTTGCTTGTATCTGTAGTAGTTTGTGCAAGTGTGCCCAAAGTTTTCCAACATTTTACATGAAGATTAATTGCCCAGAAATAGCTTGAATGCAATACTGATTTTTGTTAGTGCGCGAATCGTACGTGAGGGGCTAAATATAGTAAAAATGGATTGCATCTTGACACATATAATTAAATAGGTACGTGTGAATAACTATAACTATAACTATAACAATAAAAAAGATGTACGTGAGGGGCTAAATATAGTAAAAATGGATTGCACCTTGATACATATAATTAAATAGGTACGTGTGAATAACTATAACTATAACAATAAAAAAGATTGTAATTATATTCCCTCTTAAATGCAATAGTTATTCTCGCTGTAATTCAGTAACAAATGGATTATTGCTATAAATATTTTGACGTCTAAGGTAAAAAATGTATACTTTTCACGAATAGTCTTGAAAGTAATAAATACGCCTAGGTTCGATCACTCACTACAATATAAATATAGTAAAATCGTACTTAAAACTGAAAAGTTTGCATATTTAGAATCTATTTCTCTATTGGCATATTTTATTCCATTAGCACCTTGTATTTAATAAATATTTCTTGCACGACTTAGAAACGTTATGACACGAAAAGTTAAAAAGAGTTATATTTCAATACTAAGCTAGCTGCGCTAACTTTTCAAGGATCAAACTGAAAGTTGTACATAAAATGCCTTAACTTTGTTGCCCAATAAATTGTTTGTCAAATGTATTTCTCGTTCCAGCCGAATTATAAAAGAAAATGAACAATTTACTATGATTATAGGCCTATCCTAATGCAACTTGCTTTTGTTAAGTTCAACCTATTGAAACAATAGAGGTTTTGGAAACGAACATGTTTAATTCTTAAGAACCGTTTGTAAAAATAATACAAACCAAGCAGTTTTGTTTTTCTAAATCAACAATGTGAAACACTTGGCTAGATATACGGGCGTTGATAAATTACCACTGAAAGAGAGATGATAACAGTATTAAAATAAACACAATATACAAACACGGAGGGAACCATAAACATTAAAGTTCATTTTTAGTTTATTCAAAAGCGGAGAGTCCACTGAGTACATACATACTCAGTCATTAGATCATTGTGACACTGTGGTTCCACCAAAATATGAACACTGATTTTCGTTTCACGATTTAGTTGAATCACTGTCAGCAAAAACATCGAATTCAGGGAAACTCTTTAAAAAACCTCCAAGTCCTTTTATTAGCGATAGTCAGCTTTAATGGTGAAGCTTTAGTTTTCCTTATATTTACTTTCTGCTTCCTTAAATGATGCTCATGAGAACGTAGTGTTTCAGCCATAGCTTTTCGGCGATATTCACCAGCTTCAACTTTTAAAGTACTAGGATTTGGGTTAACTATATCACAAACAATATCGTATTTCAAACACCTAATTTACCACTATAGACTTAGTTAGTTATTATCTTATATATTTTGGCAACATTCTCAAAAATAAAAATGCCATGTTTATCTAACCCAGTATAAACAGGTCCATCTAACCCTAATTTACGGGGGAGATGACCCAGTGCAAAACCAACAATTATTGGCGTCAATCAAGATAGAAGTGACACGTTATTCAAAGGAAAATACCTAGTTTTTTTAACAGATTGAACGCGGCTGAATTAACTTAACCGGACTATTTATAATCTCTTATCTCTTTTGAGCGTTTAAGACTAAATTTAGTTTTTTTTTAAACCCTCAGGATAATACTTACAAACGATCGAAGTTACAATAAAATCCAGCAGCAAATTCCCTCAACAAATTTCTTGAAGCAAACGTAAAAACAATACTTCGACGAAAATATAAGATTAGAGCGTAACTAGACTGTTTGACTGCTTAGCCAGAACTCATAATGCAAAACAGAATGTTTAGGGTATTAGTAGTAGAAATGATCTCAATGTAATTCGGAACCTAATAATTATGAACCATCAAGTGAATCAAAGTGATCCTTGATGCAACATGAATGGAATTCATTTTAAAATGGTATCTGAAGAATGTCAATATCGCTATCCCTAGCCATCCCTAGCTAGAGTGGGTATTATATGAAGGTCAAAATAATGTGTTTAGTCTTATTTTTTTATGTCTATAGTGCGATGAAGAATAAACGAGGACTTAAATCTGTTAATGATTACTTGTTTTAATAGAGGGATTCAGAATATGTTTAAGGAATATTTCGGCAAGAACTTTGTAAATGTATAGACCGGGGATTTATAAACAAGGGATGTTGAAAGTTTATATAACAATAGCATGGTACACCTTATAGGGTGCATTGCATTACTTTATATTCGTGGTATGTATGTGTTGAAAAGATCTAATTGTATGAATACAAATTAGTAGAAGCTCAAATATATATATTGTGTATTAATAGACACGCTGAAAGTTATAATTAAGAGAAGAACATTATATACGTAAACCAGAATCAGACTCTTAATTACAATTTTAAGGTTTGTGATGAAATATTATTGACACGTGATATTAGATCTCCAATAATAGTATATTATACATCTAGTCCCGCGATATATACATTATTTTTTGAACTTTTGGGATAGTATTACTAAAATTAGGTAATATGTTGGTATACATTTAAAAACACCAGGACCAGTTCAATATTTTATCACACTTTGTTGCAGTTAAAAAACAAATTATTAGTGTCATTAATTTTATCATCACAGCAGAAATAGAAACTTTCGATCTGTAATAGCAGCCGTAAAGACGTTAGAAGGTATTTTGCGGATACAGTCAAGGAAAATATATGAAGCGCATTATGAGGTATTTGTAAGATGGTGCAATGAACGAAGAGCGGAAAATTTCAACATAGATGATCTACTCACGGTTTTCACAGAGAAGAAAATTTTGCCTAAATTTAAAACTAAATATTATGTTTTTAACCAGATATGATATCGACCTCCGGTTTTTAATGATTATTAGATTATAGATATAGGGCAGATATAAAATATAGGGCATTTATCAACTTGTTAGTCGCCAGTATGCCACGGCGATGTCAAGAGGTTGTTCATGTAGAGGAGATATTATCTTCATCAAAATCAAACCCATCAAACTTGTGATATTAAATTTTAAAGGTTCTCAGATCAAGTTTAACTTTAGGAATAGTATTGTGTTCGAAATACATAAATAAAATTGTTCCAAAAATTAAACTGAAAATTAATAGTTTTTTGTTTTAATTTAAGACACACTCTATACTGTTCCTGTGGTGCGATATTAAAAAGTAAAAGATATGGAAAACCTTCTTAATATAGGGGCGAGTACTTTCCAATACAAAACAATCGTGAAAAATTGTGAGATACTCATAAACCATAGACATATAAGTGATTATAAGTACATCACTGCACTTCACAACATTTAGGTACAATTTTTATACTGAACATAAACAAACGTTTCATACGGTGTAATAATCACTTACAAAGTTTGAACGATACAACGCACAGTGGGGTCTAGCCATCAAAAAATTTAGAAATCATGATTTTACAAAAAAATCGATATCTCTTGAAATATAGTAGATATCAAAAATTTGACAGACAGCTTTCTGTTTTATAGACCAGTTAAAAGTTTTTTATGAAAGTTTAAGGCTATGAAACTGGAGCAAAAATCTCAGTTTCCTTGACACCCTGTATATAAAATTTTATGACAGTTCAAAAAAAATCCAACATTGGAATTTATTTCCTAAGGGACAAATCTACTAACTACTAAATAGCGGAGGTCAATATCATGTCTGGTTAAGAAAATATTAGGTTTAAATTTAGCCGAAATTTTCCTTGCTCGAAAACAAATTGCCAGCAGTTTGCATCAACAAATTTCAAAGTTAATTGCCCTGCTGAAAATAAGAAATGAAAGCATATAACCCAACGAGTGCAAAGATTCTAACAGGGGTCAAGTTGACAAGTTTTTAATGGATGCTCCAGACTACCAGTTTTTAATGATAAAGGTAGGTGTCACAGGAGCCAGTAGAAATAAGAAATTAGTCCACTTGACGGTGGACGACGTAACTGATTTGAGCTATTCAGTTTTGATTAATATCAAAAATTCCAAAAATATGATTCATAGGAATTCTTAAGCTTGACATTAACACCATCAAAAAGTCCATGCACATTGTCAACAAGAATGATATTTACAATATGAGAAAAATGCATAGAAAATGTTAGATTTCATGACGGGTTAATCATTATGGTCGTAGTCTGTCAAAATTTTCCTTTCCAAAATTACCTCTTAGTTAAGAAATTAATTTGTTTTTGTTTCTGTCCTATTATATTATTTTACAGTTATGCTTGCAGATAATATTATACAAACAAAAAAAATCTTTTTTGCACCTCTCCTCTGGCGAAAAAACACTTTTACCCCCTTAACTGACTGATAGAAGCATTTCAAGCCCTTGGTACACAAATAACTTTTATACGCACCTTTGCGTAACGTAACACAATCTACCAGATGAGAATATGGTAGACTTTTTAAACGACATTCAATGACAAGAAGTTAATACTTAGAGATGACTTTTCCTTTTTCTGTAATATATACAATGGAAATAAGATGAATTATTCTGACATTTTATTGATAGATATTAAAATACAATTAGAATTATCTTCTGTTATTTAGTAAAATATGGAGAGTAACTATAACTATTTTTAAAAGTTCAGATATACAAAGATAATTAGTACAAAAGTTCCATTCTAGATTATTTTTGACGACGCTCATGTCACTTTTTAGCAGGCTTTTAAATATGGTCGTCTGAGACCTATACGGATTTCCTTCCTATGATGCGTTTCCTCACAGTCGTCTAATTCCTGCATCGGCAATCAAGGTTGCAGGAGAATTTCTAATGGAGAGACCCATTTATCAACTTGCATCTGCATTTCTGCAGTATGTCTGCGTTATTACGATTTCTCTATAATAATCTTAGATATTTTGTCTTCGGATCGCTCGATTTGCAATCTTTCTGATATCGCAAGGATCGAAATTAGTTTTATTTGAAACATCCAGTGTAAATCTACAAATATCTTTAGTAATATTCATATCCAATGTTGTTTTTTACATAGGATAAAAAAGTCTTGGGTTTTTCGACAATGTGCGCTAAAAACTTTTTCATCGTTGTTTGTTCTCAAATTCCTTTCTTTCCTGCCATACCACACATTTGGTACATCTTCCCTGAAATAGGAAGCACTAGATATATTACCTAGAGCTACATTAGCGACATCTGCTGTCGACGAAATTAATCAATCCAATTTCAGAGAGTGCAAAGTTACTATTTTGCATTTATACAGAACTATAAGAACTGAATGAATGTATGTATAAAATAAAAATTCGTCGAAAAGAAATATGCCAACTGAAGAATAAAGAACCGATATGCACATATATGTGCATTATAATAACTAATTATTTATTTTCAACGTGGGGACAGAATAACTTCCGAAACGCCAAGTCCTTATTAGCTTTTTTTCAGCTTCGTTAAGGTCATTTAATTGGCACTTGTGTCAGTTTTCACTCTGCGATTAGGGCCCAATTATCTTAATGAATCCTTACCTGCTTATTTCAGATTAAAGTGGCATTAAAAGTAAATATTTAGAACAAAAAAAGTAATTAAAAATTTAGGTGCGAAATAATTATCTTTTTTAGACAAAATATAGAGTAGTTAAAAGTCAATTATCTAACAAACATTGTGAATTTCATCTCTAACTTTTTGCACTATGTTTATAAATTTAATTAGTTTTGTTAAATCAATATTTACTCCGTCGTGAAGACGAGAATTTTTTCCAAAATTACCTCTTAGTTAAGAAATGAATTTGCTTTTCTTTCTGTCCTATTATATTATTTTGCAGTTATGCTTGCAGATAATATTATACAAACAAATATATTGTGTACGTAAGATAGTTATTCAAAATTTTTGTTGGCTCCTGGCTCCAAAAAGTGACTTTAGTGTGCACTAAGTATAGATCCTAGACTCTAAAAATATATTCCACGTGTATATCCAGCGAATGAAAATATGCAGTATCCGTTGCACCGAATAGCCAACACATATTAGATCAAATTTCACCAAAACGTACAAAAAAATAATGCAAATCTAAAAATCGGTAGCAATATTCTACTTAGTGTGCTGAACAAGATTCCAAAAGTCCTAAAGCTAAATATGCCGGTTTCATACCATTTTTGACAAAAGAAAAGTAAAAAAAAAAATGTTCCCTTATAATCAGGAGTCTAATTTGCCATTTAGCCCTATGGATGTAATGGTAACACCTACTGAGTTCATATTCTTTTAATTGAAAATTATTATGTATTTTGACGCGTTGCATCTACAAAGGCAGAAGAACATAGGCCGGCACCTCTGGAAACTCATCCACAGATATGGTTTTCCATAGCAACACTACCAGCCTCTGTCTCACTAAATGATTTCTTAGCAAATAGAAAA
>MU182429.1:331278-354901 GCA_016904865.1 Pissodes strobi | reverse complement strand
ATATTCTCTTTTAAATGGTTTTAAAAATTAAACGATCATAAAACACACACGTAGTATTACCAAATTTGATTACAGAGTCGCCGAGTTGAGGCATATATTGGAAGAAATATGGATTTTATTTTGTAAATTATTTTAATTGTTGATGTGTTACATGTTACGCAGCGGTATGAGGGTAAATCTCGGCAAATGGGACGGAAATGTGAGGACGGAAATGTGGGGAGGCAATGTGTAAACCGATGTGACGAAGGACGGCCGCGACTGCAACGACCCAATTTTTTTATTAATGTTTTTTTTTGTATCTTATGAAAGTACGTAACATATACGTTTTTCAGCAGTCGAGAAGTTAAAAATCTTTACTAATTAAATAGAACAATAGGTAAAAATATTGAAATATCCATAGGAACATGCCTTTAAAATTAAAAATATCATAGATTGAATATAACAATAGGTACCTAACAATAGTTTGATACCGAGTTGGCTTATCAAAATATTGAAAAAGATATTTTAACATAATGTGTAAAATGTTCTATAACGCACTTCCTTCCGCCAGGCCTTTATTGTCAATGTCTAAAATTTGACTCGACCAGAGAGCTATAAAGAATGATAAGCACTTTTTTATTTAAAAATTCTCTAAGCTGATAGAACTTACAAAATATTTCTTAATTTATTTAGATAAATAAGAAATATGTTTAGATATTTAATTGTATCAGTTTTATTCACATGCGTGATTAATGTATAGTTATTGAGAAACTTTATAGTGCAAGCTCTGATGATTTGGGTATTAAAGAAATATAATATTTTTATTAGTATTTCTTAAATTATTTAAAATCCAAATCCGTTTCCGTTAAAGCATCTTCATAATAAGCAAGATAGCAAATTGCTGAATTCTTCTAAAAATCTTCTTGTGAAAATGTTATGTTTTTATTTTATATTATAGTATATCATATGCCGAAACCATATGAGAATTTATATTTTACGCATTGCATACTTAAAGATTCAATTTAACAAAATATTTTGCACGTTTTATTTCAGTTTCAATATAATCTTTCTCGGAAAAAGACAATCTAAATATGTTTGGCGAAACGGTCAGGGGACAACTTATTACAAGTTACTCAAGCCTCAAAATGGATTCAATAGATATATTTTACGTTATTAGAGAGATTTTTTTTATTCCCGATAAGATGTTTTGCATAACTTTTTCGTCAAGACACGTGCGTTGTTAATTTTGCCCATATTCCGTATTATTTAATGGATTAAATCAAAATCACTCAAGAACTTCATATCAAATAAATTCAAAATTATCAAAATACATATAAATAAAAAACAATTGGAACACGTCTACAATTCTTGCATCAAAATTGACGTAGGTGGTTAATATTCCTTTTGATTGATCGGACAATCATACTGATATTCTGCATCTGAAGACTTCCGCAGCAACTTATTATTCCTGTACCACCAACAAAGACAAGCTAACCACTAAACACATTTAATTGCAATTAAGGGAATTCATCCTTAATGCATTTATAATAGTTGTAATCACATAGGACGGAAGGGCTCTTCAAAATGAATTATTTAGTTATGAAGGACATGACTTTATATTTAGTGTGAAAATAAATCATTAATACGATAATTTGCAGCAAATTTAGAAAATCGGGGTTCTATATTGCCATCACTCTGAATCTAAGTCTAAATTTGTTGCACTTCATAGAAATCAGCTATTTTTGTGCTAAATTTGATTGTAATTATTATTAGGAATATAAATTTAATCTTGAACTTATAGTATATTTCATTACCAGTCCGGAAACTAGACTTTTCCGGTGCACGCACGACAGTTTCTGGTGTGAGGCGTAGCCGAACACCGGAAGTCGTGCAAGCACAGGAAAAGCTGTTTCTGGCCGTGTAATGAACGATATTTTTCATAAAACCTCTTTGAAATCAAGACATAAACATAATTATTATAATTTTACGTATCCAAAATCATGTCATAATACATTTTTTCTATTTTGGTATCATAAAGAAGTCTTTTCGATACGCAAAGTAGTGTCGAAGAGAAGCTCTTTTCGACACTACTTTTGTTGACTGATTACTATGATATTAACAAAATTGTTCAATGTCAAGGCTCACTAGCAAAAATTTCGACACCGTTTTGAATGGGATTCCTAATAATACAGACGTCAAAAGTGACAAGATGGACGTCCAACTTTTGATCGCGACTTGAATAAATTAATGTTTTTCATTAAAAAACGTGCAAAATAGAAAAAATAGTATAAAATACACGTTTTAAAAGACATTTAGCGCACTCGCACGTTAGGAAACTCCCCACAAGCGGGTCGTTTCCTAATTTCGTGCTCGTGCGATAAGATATCGTCTTTTATCTTAATATACTATTGTATTTAAATGAAAGCAAACGTCAAACTTGTAAGACAAGCAAGACAGGTATTTATCTAATATTCATCAAGCGTTGCTATGGAAATGTATTTGTATGCTTTGTTGTAATTGAATAGGCAGCTAATTTTGAAGTATTTGTGACAATAAATAAAATACTTTTTTGTCATACGCTCCCAAAAATAGCTATTTGATGGACTCATTTGAGTCCGTAAAATGCTTCTTTTTAGGCCTAGTCCCTAAAAGTCGTCATTGCAACTTTTACGGACTATTCCAAAATTCCTGAATATGTCTAAATGTCATATTTCGAATGACATGACAAAATTGTCAAATAGTTGCTACGATATCAAATTCTAAGCTAACTTTGTCGTACATTATGATTTCAAAAATTATGGTAAATTTGCAAATTTAGGCGTTCTGAAGAATTGCAAAAAGCGTATAAATAAAAATTAAATTTTGGGAGCGTATGACAAAAAATAGTGTTTGTCACACGTACCTAAATGAAGTTTTTCAGGACTCATCTGCTATTCCAGACTCGGCTAACGCCTCGTCCGGAAACAGCAATGATTCGTCCTGAAAAACTCCATTTTTGGTACTTGTAACAAAAATAACTATTACTTAAAATTAGACTATTGACGCTAAAATGTACTAGATTGATCTTGTAGACTGCATTGCTGTATAATTTTAACCCAATTTATTATACTTTATGCTTATTCTGTGACTAAATATCTGCAAATTTAGCACTTAAAATCAGGGAACGGGAAAACTTTTCCCGCTCCCAAATTAGGAACCGGGAAAATTTTTCCCGTGCCCGGACCGAAATGACTTACTTTCTTTGCTCTACAGAGACGTCGAAAATGAAAGAAATTGCTACGACATATACACGTTACTATCACAAAAATCCAAATCCATACTTGACCTGTGTGTCATCTTCCAGTATTTCTTCATGGTTTGTATCGGTGGTTCAAAATGAATTAAATTGATGGTATAATTGATACCTTTAGTGGCATTGAGGCTAAAAGAGATAATTATATTTTACTGCACTAAGTAAGTTTGGAACCTTCAGCAAAATGCACTAAAACCGAATTTTATCCTCAATACCGAAATAGAATTTTTGCATTCGACGCGATGTTAGCATCATCAAGAGATATTTTGCTGCAATTTAAATTATTTGGTGATAAAAATTTTTTTATTGTTTGATCTTCAGGGTGTAGCCAGGTGGGGGCTAGGGAGGGTTGATCAGCGCCCTCGCGGCGCCCATATATTCATAAAAAAATTTTTAACACTCTGTACCCGTTGCGCAACTTTTTCGACAATTATACCTATTCGTTTAAAATACCTAAAATATAAATTAGCTTCTCAGTATATTAGAGAAAACTGTATTAAAATAAATCTATTTTTATTTTACTGATTGTGTCGGTATTGGACGTTTTATTAATGAAATACGGTATAATTTATGGTCATTATTGCTTTAGTTTTTAATATTGCAAAACGTTGATTTTCATGAGACGGTGGATGCAATATGAACAAATCCCTCTCCCCCCTCCCCCCATCACAACATTTATACGCCTTAACCCAACCCTAATAATAATAGTAATAATGCTACTATGCCCTTTTGATCCACCTGCGCTCCCGCTCCCAAAACTAGGCTACGCCATTGGTTCTTATGTTTGTTACATGAAATAGTTAATATATTTAATTGTACTAAGGCACTAGAGTTAGCTGCGTTTTGTATTGTATATTTGTCAAAATTCGTTACCAAAATATTTTCTTAAATATTTTTTCGATATGTCCTTTTTTAATTTTAGACTTTATTAAAGAAAACCAGATTCAACTATTAGAAGTATGTGGTTCAAGGGATTTAGCTATAAATATCTCCATTTTGCTACACATATTTTATGTTAAATAAACTTTCCACAATGACAATGTAATTTTTTGTGAATTCCCGAAACGAAGCAACAGGTGGTTCCTTCTTTCAAAAGGTCATAAGCCTAATACCTATCTTTGCTCACATCACATAAGCTTCTGAATTTGATGTTAAGGAATGATAAGATGATAGATAGATGTCAGGTAACCGAATAGAATAATAACGCCATAATATATACTTCTGCTTGGGGATTACGTTTTAAAACTGATTTATTGGAATAGATTACTCCTACAGTCTTTAAAAAATAACAATGTCCCCTGTTAATGCCTCTGTCACTTCCAAGAAGAATCGATCTTGTATTATTTACAATGTTATCTGCAAAGTTCTCAGATTTGAATGGCTACAGCACATGTATAGATTAATTTATTACTAATCCCATTTAACAAAAAAGTGTCCAATTTACCAATAAATTGTAAATTTCTGCAAATTTGTGTGCATTTCATAAATTCAGCTTTATTTGATTTAAAACAGTTTTAATAAATTCCTAATACATATTTAGGCATATGAGATAGCATGAAGAAGTATTGCAGCATTGACTATTTGTTTTATATATCGCTGTTGGTTTTATTTGAAATTTGATTAATGCATTGTATAGGTTGCGAAATTTTGCTGAAAACTAGTGGCCTATATACAAAGCGTTAATTAAATACTAGGCCAAACTTCAGGGTGTTATTCCCTATTCAATTTAAAGGCAGAAACCGCATACAAACGTATATCCTAAACAACCCAAACTGCTCTGTTTATTACAATACAGCGTGTTGGAATTTAAGAAATAAACATATTTTTCTAGGCACAAATTAGTATCAAGTTGAAATTTCGTAATAATTTTTAATAGGTATATAAATAAGGGTCTTTTAAATAAAAACATGTTTTTATCGTTTTACTTGTGTCGTGCATAGGCGTAACCTCGGTGGTTTAATTTAAGGATACATTTAGTATGCCTCTGTTTGTTCAATCTAATAAAATTTTATGATTTAGCAATTAAAACTAACCAAAACTCACCTCTTGGTTTTTTTTTTTCGATTAGATTAGCTATTATTGATAAAAATTAAAAATTTATCTTGTGTCTAACATTATTTTTTATTGTAATTTCTGCAATATAAGAATTTAATTACTATCAGTGATATGACGTGAAAGGCATTTACGTCCTCTGCTTATTTTGAAATAAGGCATTTCTTAAATTTCGACACTCCGTATAATAAAAACGAAGCTTTTTAGGGCCTAAGTTTATATAGAGTTTAAGCCTTAAAACTAAACAAGAACTATCCCTTTAAAGTTTGCTAGATTAACACCCTCAATTATGTAATGTTTTATTATTTAATGTTAAAACGAAAATAAACATCGGCCAACAATTATGAAATTGAAACATATTGCTTAGGTACCAGTAGTAAACTTTTGATAAAACCCCATTTCAAAATGCACTTCTTGACAACAGACAATACATTTGACTTAATCTATTACTTAACTAAAAGAGAATTAGTTCCTATAGCCCGTAATATAAGTTAAATTATTGTTTTGGCCAAACCATTTTCAATATCTGGCCAAAGCACATTTTTCATTAATATTCTTCTTAATTAGAACGGATTTGGCTATTATTATGTTTATAGGTACTAACAGTCCGTTTATAAAAATATTACGCGTATTGTTATACAACATAATAAATAGCTGGCAGATAAAGTCTTTAAAATGAAACCGATAAAAAATTAAAATTCGACTTTCACGAAATTATTTTCTTATCTATTTCAACGGAAATAAAAATGCTAGGAAAAAATTTTAGAGGTACCCCAAATTAAAAATCAAAAGAAAATCGTGGGTTTTTCTTTAGTTTATTGATAATTTAGCAACAACTTAAATCGAAAAATACGCTACCACATTCAAATAAGGCTACAAATTTTAGAATGTTTTAATTATATGAACATATAGAAATCAATAGAATTACTATAAAATAACCAACAATTTTGCCTGTTGGTTTAGATATTCTTTAAAACTGCAAAAGCGAGTATACACCCAGTACTTTATTTTAGAAATATCATTATAATATTACTAAAAACTGAATATAGTTCATTTGTAAGTAGATTTAGTAATAGGTATATTTTTGTTTCTAATCATATTGACAAAAGGGGTGAGATATTAATTTGTGTCATTTTTGTTCACCTAACCAAACCTTTGATTATAACAGCTGACTGGTAAACCCTATTTCTCCTTTACTTCTATACATAGTAACTAGTCAACATTGATGGATACTTTAAGTATAATATAGCGGACCACATTTTATTCTTTCTAAACATTCAGTCTTGTCCATTTCTATGGTTTACTTAATGGCGGCTTTTTCTACATCAGCCGTTTAATGCCATTATTGGTCACTTCCCGTATTCTGATATTGTTATATTTCTTTATCTACGCCCGTACGGTAATGTATACATTACAACACGCTTTTGCGTGTGGTAAGTACCACATTACCGCACGCCGTGCGGTAATGAAACATTACCGCACGCATTGCTGTAATACAAAGGAATAGGTACTATTACTAGTATAAACGTCAGTCGAAGCAAGATATATTCTTCACATTTCACATTTATTTTAATAAAATAGAGAAATATTACTTATTAACATTTATAATAATAGAAGAAGTAGACATATTTTCTATTTTAATAAAAGGAATCTCGCCCAAAGTGGAATACTCGTTGAATACTGATGTCACAGTTGATTTTGAGCAGCCTGCTGTCGATTCCTGGACATATTATCCATTCCAGAAATTTTTTTGCAATAGCAATTTTATTTCCGATCGATTCCTCGACATACCCTTCTGCTACGGTGGATGACTTCCATCCACCATGACGTTTTAAGGTCACGATGGGGACCTCGTGCATCTGCTAGAAGAGTTGCCTAGGACCTCCTGAAGCAATGACCTGTATATGATTCAGGATTTGGCAATTTTAGGAATAATGCTATTTGACTGGGCACTTTTCCGATAGGATTGATCCCAACAACTTGTAAGGTGCACTTGCCTTCTTTTTAATATAGAAATAGCCTACTGCTTGCCACCAGAGGGGGCCTCAGCTTCAGGTATTTCTTTAAATATTCCTGGTCTCTACCATAAAGCACGAATTTCCTGGAAGTGTGTGTTTTGGAATCCGGAATACTTATAACAATAATCTCGCCTTGCTCTTCGATGTCATTCACAGTCATTTTGGTCAGTTCCTCTCTGCGATGAGAACAACCTATATTATAATAAAACATAACATTAATAAAAGTATTTTGAATGTAAAAACTTCAAAATTCCTACTTTTAGCAGTAAAAATTCATAATCTGATGTTTCAGCAAGGAACTTATCGATTTCTTCTTTTCTGAATACGCTGGATTTCTTGGCCTTGTATCCAACGGATGTCTTTTTAAGAAACGCTAATAACCTCGGGAATGTGTCAATCATTATATTTCTCTTCACAGACAAAGTCGATTTCAACATAGAGTAATAACACCATAATGAAGACGATTTTTTATCCTTAAAATTTTCCACAAAATATGCAATTAGAAAATCCTCGTCAATGTCTTTAACTTTTTTTGCGGAACACCATTTTGAAAACATTTCATACTCTTTTTCGTAGGGGGCGCAGACTTCTGGGGTAGTAAATCATTTGTTGCTTTCTTTACCAGCTTTTTGATTTCACTGTCCGAATCGGAATCCATTTTGTGGAGAATATTCTTGCTTCGACTGACGTTTACTGTTTACTGTGTGTCACATTTATTATAAAAACCCTATAACAACAGTAGGTATCAATTGACGTGAATTTGACCATTTATGGTGGCTTCATTGAATTCGATGATCAAATACCTGTTTTTTTTTCTAATTTTAAATCTCATGACTGATGTGATGACCCTATGCACGGGGCGTAGATAAAGTATAAAGTATTGTATATAATACGTGTGGTAAGTTATTACCGCCCTCGAGTGATTGCAAACCTCGCCTCACCGGTTCGGTTAGCAATTTTCACTCGCGTGCGGTAATAACATACTTACCACACTTATTATATAATATACTATTAATTGAAACAGAAATGCTTCGTTTCGTAAACAAATATGCCTGATAAATTTTTGAGATTCTGCCTTTAGTCTTCAGTTCTACAGAGCAATAAAAATACTAGATTTAAAATATTAGTTCAGTTATGATATTTATGATCAACTATAGCATATTAAGGAATTTAAATATCTTTAAGAATTTTAGGCGGTATCAGAAGCTCATTAAAAGTTGTGACGATGCTACTTCGAATTACACAAGGTGTTCCAGAGCCTTAAAACTTTTCTATAATATATGGATGATTTCAAACCTCTAGGAATGAATTCTCGAGGCAATAGAACACTCTTCACGGAAGATAAGGTATTATCCAAGGAAGGTATATATTTTATTCCTCATATATGCCATTAGTTCCCATCGTATAGTAGTGTAGATACCTATTTAATTGTCTCTTTCCAGGTAAAGGCTGTTCCAATAATTCGAGAATTCACCCTTTGTTGAGGCTAGATGGAGTAACTACCCAATGTTGCCAAGAATTTGATAAATATTTGATCCCAAAGTTAATATTTATTAAGCACCCGACTGATTTGTTTTTATATGACTTAATTATTATTTTAGACAACTTGTTATCTGCAGTTTGCAAGCAAAATAAAAAAATTGTTATAATGGAAACCAATATATTAAATTATTAACTTACGATGCAGTAAACTGAAAATTACAAATTAAAAATTTTTCAACTGGAAGCAAATTATTTTTTTAACAGAGATTATGTAAATTTGAATATGAATAGCAAAATATAAAACGAACAAATCAGCAGCGTAGTGTATTTCATAGTTTATAGAAAACAAAAACCAATAGGATAAAAGTAAGTTTGACGTAGGAGAAGCAGGGGCAAAGCGGACATGTAAAGTATCAAAATTTATAATAGTCTTATTTATCATCAAATTCAAGTCAAACAAATTTTTATGCCCACTGCAATAAAACAACAAGTTAATTTGATGTTTCTTTTTTTACAACTACATCATTATGCTGGTACACAGAAATATATGCAAATAATTTATTTAAATAAAAAAATACAAAAGAAGAGATGTACTTAACATATAATACAAAATAACAGATGTACTTGACATATACATTACATACTATATGTCACAATAGTCACAAAATAAAGAGCCAAAGCCATTACAATTTGTGAAGAGCCGGTCTTCTGCGCAAAGTTCTCCACATACCAGATAATTGCAATATTCAACATCATTGATACCAATAGTTTTTTTAAATTTTTTAGATATCGTATTGTAGCTCACTATTTATTTTTCCTCATTACGCGACTTTTGGAACAAGGATTTAGTGATTCCCATTTTCTCTTCTTTCTCAACTTTTGACTCCAACTTCTTAAATTGCACTGTTCTAATCGGAGTTGAGGTAAAAATCTCCGATTTCCGTGATTTTCGTTTTCTAGATAGATTTGAATTCGAGGACATGGGTGTTATTGGTCTTACATCGAAAGGAATGACATTCTGTTTTAGTTTGTGTGATATAGACGGCGATATAGCAGATATTTAGGGGGCACAAGCAGATTCGGGTTATGGTTTTGATGGTGTAACAGGCAACACGATATCGGGAGCTTTGCTAGTTGATGGAACAGAAATTAATATTAATTCACCAGCAGCAGCTTTATTTATTTATGAAATTGAGATTGAAGATGATAAAGCAACAGCAGCATCTGTTTTTTTATTAAATAATGGATCAGTATTGGAGGAAGACGGAGAAGCAGCAGAGGTTACAAAAGACATATTCCTTGATTTTTTTATTTAAGAGCGATCAGGGGATCGTCCTCATATGAACTATAATCTTGGTCAATATTGTTAGTATTTGCTGAGCTCACTTGAGGGCGATCAGTTAGTGAAGCTGGTGCAAATTCTTCTTCGCCAAAAGCATTTGGATCATATGGAAAAAAGCATGGTTTACTAAACCCACTACCTACATTTTAAGTAGTGGCTCTTGTTAAATATGCAGGTGCAAAAAGTCTACACATGTCATATCGATTAATTATACTGTCACGTATCACGACCATCTGTATGTTTTTAGGCCACCCTATATATCCAACTTGACGTGGCTACGTTACGCATGAATCATCGCATACCGCGAACATTTTTCCGATGTATAGTGCGACCAAGGCTGAGGATAACAGAGAACTACGTCTCGAACATCACGTCTAGACAAATTTGCATAGCAGTGAAGCTTTGGGTAGAGCCCTAGAAATCGAGGCGGCCCTGTAACATTTCTAAGCCAGAAATTAGGGCCGTATCAATCCAGGCACAAAAGCCGGCGATCAGCTGTGAATTAACTGTTATGGGCGAAATTTTGAATAAATTAACCGAAATTCTTCAAGCCACCGGGACGCTTATTTGTATCGAGCGTACAAGATCCCGACGTTTTACAGCGCGACTATAATATAAATGTGCAGGCTTTTTATTTTGGGTTTGTTTTGGTTAATCCCTGTTCGTTGAGCCCCCGTAGCGAGCGAAGCGAGCGTAACTAGTGGATTGTTGCTAACATTTATATTACAGTCACGCTATAAAAAGCGGTTTACTGGACGCTCGATACGAAAATACCACCGGGAGATTTCAGAAGCCACGAGATTATAAGCTACGTAACCGAAATATTTCAACTCAGTTCTATACGTGTGGCAGGTATGGGCATTTCAAAAGAGACTATTAAGTACAACTACGATCTACATCTCCATCCAGAGACGCTAGAAGCTCAAAGTCAAGTCAGGAAATCTTACAACAATATTTAAGATTTAGGACAGTGCATAAGGATTGCATAATAATGCAAATGCTTTATCCAGACGATAGTTATTGTAAACATTGCCAATGAAATGCTCAAGGCGAAGGAATCACTCCCATTAGGCAAATTAAGTTTGAGGTTGATTAACAGTGGACACAGAGCAACTTAAAAAGATCAGCTTGAGGATAGTGAAACAGCATTACTGCTAAAAGCTAAAGAAGAACATCAATCAAGACTAAGCTAGCGAGATATTTCATCTAAGGGTTTTACTCTTAAAATCCTGTGAGCTCAGTTGGACTTCCTGGTAGTTGAAAATAGAGTTCTTAAACGAGTCTGGGAAAGCGCCGATGGAAAACTAGTGAAGACACAGTTTGTGGTACCAAGGAAGAAGGTATCGGAAGCCCTGGAAGAAATTCATAAAATGGAAAGTCTGGTAACAAGTTCATTTTAGCAGCAATTAAGTACTACAGTAAATGGCCTGAAGTATTTGCGACCTTCAATCAAGAAGCTGTTAACATAGGAGAGGTCCTCGTGAATAACCTATTCAGCGGATTTGGTGTTCCATTAGAGGTGCACTCATATCAAGGACGCAACTTCGAATCCAAAGTATCCCAGAAAGTCTGTGATTTACTCAACATCCATAAAACACGAACTAGAGCCTTACATCTACAGTCATACGGCATGGTTGTGGGGTTGAAGAAGACTGGTCGGTATACACAATTAATTTTAAATCATTTATGACCACAAAGGAGAGGATGGTAATTAATTTTTTTCTACAAGCGTGCGGAAAGTAGTTGTTTTCCGCACGCCCAACCATGCGGAAAGTGTCACTTTTCCGCATGCATTTACTTTCCACACGCATTTACTTTCCGCACTAGTGCGGAGAGTAAATGCGTGTGGAAAGTAACTTTGACAATAATTGTCAAAGTTAAAATGTCAAATAAATTATTTGTTTTTATAAAAAAGCAAAAATTATGCACTTAAAGACACCCTAATATAAGTATGTAAAGGCGGTAAAATTGCGAATTCTTTGCTTGTTTAGTTTTTAACATTTAAATTTTTAAAGGGTCTATCCCTATCCCGGATTAAATACGACAATTCGACAAAAGGCGTTACCTTATATCTAGTTTTTTTTAAAGGTAATTTAAACACCTTTGTTTAATTGCTTTGTCACTGTCAGTTATATTTTGTTAGACAGATTTCCTCTTGTAAAAAGAAGTTTATTATTTTTTGGTTCAAAGAAGTATTCGAGATTGAGTTTCAAACCAAATTAGATAAAATGAAAAATCCAGCAGAAGATCTTCCAGAAGAGATTTTAGAAGAAGCAGAAAACGCAAGTTTGGAATTGTTACCTGCAAAATCACAAATCCGGTACGAGAAAGAATTCAACGTATTTAACGTGTGGTGTGATCAAAGAAAAGTGAAATGGGGTCTGGTGCAGATAAGGTAACTTCTTAATAATGGGTTTTTTGGAAAAATTTTGGTACCAATCGATTCGTTTTTTTATTTTCTTTCCAAAAAAGTGAGGATCATCGAGATATTATCACGTTTTTTTGGTAAAAAATTGATATTAAATGTTCGTAATGTCGGTGCAATAAGCCATATTTCCATTACAGACGCGACGTTTTTAAAGCAAATTAAGCATCAAGTAGGCTTTGCAAAATGCGAGGCAAAATGTCAAAGTTAACAAAAGCCAAATTTAAAACCGTTAATGTCGATTTGTTGACAGCATTTCGAAAGCTTTTTAAAGATCGTGATCGAAATGCAATAAAAATGGAAATTCAAGGTTCATTCGAGCTATATGAAATCGTATTAAATTATAGCAATGAGAACTATACGATTTTTTAGTAGGTAAAGTATTACTAAGGGAGAATTTAAGGTGTAAAAATCGGCGATGCCGAAGACAGTGCACAATGCACAATTAAACAGCGGGCGGACAAACCATTTGAATTTTTTTTTATTGCAACGGATGCCGTAAGCAGTACTCAGTGTTTATAGGATCGTTTTTTGAAAAATCGAAAGTACCAATTCGGCAGCAACTGTGTCTTTTTTGGCACTGGTCATGCGGAATGAGATCGGGACTAGCAGCGGCAGAATTAGGAGCAGGAATAAGGAAGAAAAGTATAATACAAATATACAGATATTTAAGAGGTATTGGTATTTGCTTCACGCAAGCCATTCGTCATGCATGTGCGTAGTGCATAAAACGAGACGCAACTAACCCAAACTAACCCAAACTAACCCAAGGTAACCCAAGCTAACCCAAACTAACCTAAGCTAACCCAAACTAACCCAAGCTAACCGAAATTGTTTCTCCGAGGTTTGCATGAAGCATGGCTTGCGCTTATGCTTTTTAAATAAAATCTTGTCTAAAAAATCTATGTTTCTCAAGCGAATAAAAATAACTATTCTATTTGCCCAAATAAAACAAAATAGACAATTTTTGATTTAGGTGCTTGTAGAAAAAATTTTGTTCCTAACTCACGCGGAAAGTCTCTTTTCCGCACTCGACTGCTTGCCGAACTCCGCTGCGCGTCGTTCGGCAAACTACAATCGCTTGCGGAAAAGTATGACTTTCAGCACTAGTTAGGAAAATAAAAATTAACCACTTTAGCTAGCGAACTGTATTAAAATAGGTAGTTGGGATTTCATTCATGGAGTGTGAATTGAAGCATGTATTATATTTTAATTTAAAGGTAGGTATTAGGTACTTTAATAATGCAGGATATATTTTGAATTAAATATGATCAATAAATAAAATGTTTTCTAACTACTTTCATGCACTCATCATTTCACACATAAAACTAAATATTTAAAATCAAATTAACTAGTATTAATAAATATCTAACAAAACTTCTTAATTATATTTAATTAACACGAACTCTTTTCTTTACTGAATTTAATAAAACTTTCTCTTATTTTAACTAACTGCTTCTCATTTCAAAGTCAATACCTTGTTACTCTGCTTCTTCTGCAATTCTCTCAAATTAACTTCACCAGGAATATAAGACTTCAAAATTTGATTCGAATCTTAAGTACAGGAATAGATTTGTCTAACGACAATTTTCCAATAGCCATTTTACCTTCTTCAATCGGCACCAACAGGAGAGACGCTAGAGCGTTTACTTCTTGCGAAGTGCGTTTCAAACGCCCAAAAGAGTCCCTAATCCAGGTTGGAAAAGAGGAACATAGAGATATTTCATTTCCTAAATATCTGTGCAAACAAATAAGAAAACAGCTTAATATCTTGGCGTCAAACAGGGCGGCGATAGAGGTCGATGCTTTACGGTTGAAAGCTTGTACTGCACTTCTTCAACTTCAACCTTCAACTAAATATCTTGGCGTCAAACAAAGCGGTGACATAGGACGATGTTCTTGGCATCAAATAGAGCGGCGACACAGGCCGATGTTTTACGGGCGATTGCCTGTAAGTCACTGGATGATCTAAATCTAATTTCTGATTTTCTGTGGAGATAGAGACAAACGCATTTGAGAGGGTGAAAAATGCTCTTTGTTTATTTGACATATTATGTTGTTTACATAAGATTGACTGAGACAAATGTTTGTCTATATATCTATATTAAATTTGAAACGATTAAAAACGTTTTCCGTAATGGAGAGTGGCAACTATTGTTTTATATAATGGAATCTGCAGATAATCCAATTTCGGATTAAGGAGTAACTGAAGTATAATGCTTTAAATGCACAAATTGTTGTTAACCTGGGGTGAAATAAATCTATTTGGGTTTTAATTATGGCTCAATCATACTACGAACATACAGGGTGTTATCACAAAACTATACGGTGAAAAACAGTAAATTAGTACATATATTAGGGTGTTACATACCAAAGACCATCGAAGAACATTTGTCGAGGTCGTAGATGAACATCAGAAAAAATGGGATCCGCAGTCCATGACAGGACATGACTTACACCGGCCATGGTTTTATTTGGAAGACAATTTGGTTTACCCAGTGACCCATTCGGAACGCCAGACAACCAGAATATGGAAATTCAAGACTACGCGAACTCCCTTAGGAATACATGAATTAGTCAGAGAGAACAACGAGAAAACCAGTGATCGAGTGAAGACACGATATGATCTGAAAACTAATTCTATAGGATTTCAGATGACTGATAACGTCTGGTTATAATATAACCCGCAAAGGAAGAAAGGAAGATCCCCAAACTAATGCCAGTATGAGAAGGGAACTACATAGATATAAAAAATAATTAATGACGTTGTGTGTAGAATTCAACGTAGCCATAGAAACAAACTGAAAGTTATCCACCTCGACAGGCTCAAAGCATATAACGGGTCGCGACCATCTGTATGTTTTTGGAATACCCGTACTACTAACAACTAACTAACTTGCAACGTCTACGTTATCTCCGCCTTAATCATCTTCTGTCAAGAATATTCCTGAGGTTCTGTTATCTTCCCGATGTACAGCCACCAACGCCGAGAATAACAGAGAAGTTACGTCTCGCTTCCGGAATATTCGACTGTATAATTTTTGTGTGATTCATGATTATCGAGCAGATGCAAACACTTTTTCTCTTTGGTTGATCCAATAGTTTGCTCAAAGTGTTAAAGCCACGGCAAAAATATTGGCCCATTCACCCATTCAGTGCAGGATCCTTGTGAACCTAGAGGCGACCCATCCATTAGCCTTTTCTGCATCCTCTTTTACGCAAAAATAAAAGATCCAGCAGCATTACAAAAACATATCACTGTTGATAATTGGTCTCGCTCAGAGGTTGCTATATTACCCCTACTTGCTTTTTCCCTGAAGTGGTAAATATTTTGGGGGGTCTGTTTGAACATGACATTATTCAGGTTTCGTCTGTATTTTAAACTGATGTTGCTGAAAACTTTTGTTACTCCAAAAGCTCCCAGAGAATAATGTAAAATCGTTCTACTTGATGTTGATTCAAACCTCTTGCACGTCCAATTGATGTCGGTTTCGGGGCGCGTAGTATGATATCTAGATGAGAAGATCTAAATTTCGCAAGCCAGTCTTCCTCTGCTTTCCCATTTTTAAAAGGATGTTTTAATTTGTTAGTTTCGGCGTAATCAAATGTCAGTTTTAGAAAATCGCTTCAAGTTAAGCCCAAGAAAAACGTGTCAATATGTCTAAGGCAATTTTTGAATTGAGTTTTCTATTAATCGGTAAGAACAGTTACAAACCTTTCTAAGTTTCGCTTGCTGGATTTACTTTTCTAGCGCCTATAGCATGTAGCATACGGTCTGCCATGATTTTTTGACACTGTCATGATGGGCTGTTCCAAAGACATTTAACCTGAAGAGACGGGACAAATGGTTCTTTGTTTTCCCCCAACATTGAGGCACATTCTATGGTCGATAGATGTAACGTTGCCAAATTTTAAGTTTACGAGTTACTGTACATACTTTTTTCATATTAAATTATAACACTAAATAGTTATTTTCCCCTATTTTGATTCATCAAAAACCGGTTCTGAAGTTCTTACATGCCAATCTGGCAATGCCGCTTCCCTTGGTTCCGCCTTGTTTTACCCCCAAAATATTTATAGTATGCACGTAGTAAAGTAAGTGCACCAATAGATTGAGAGCATTGGAGGTCGACGACCGACGGCTCTTCCCCATTCGAAGTATACTAACTTGGTAACGTTTCAAAACCAGTGAAGACACTGCTATAAATATGTTTATCTACTTTAATTATTATATATATACCTACCTAATACGGGTACTTATTAATACAATAGCTTTATAGAAATACCCTAACAATTTACTGGTTTAGCAAATCTAAATAAACCAATAATTACAATCGCCAATACTCTAGATTTAATCTTTTTTTCTAGATATACCAGTTTATTTAGGAGATTTTTTTCAGTGATAGTAGCATTTATAATGAAATGAAAATATATTTTTAATAGGTATTTAATAGAAGAAAATAGTTATTAAGCTACTTTTTGAATATGTCATTAACCAGATATTTGTCATATTTATATGTTTTTAAATAAAATTTGTATGCTTCAGTTCCTTTTTACTTGTCTCAAAAATAATGATAAGCAATTTATTTTTAGGCTCGCAGTGGTATGATTTAATTTTTCGTTTAACCATTGAGAGCAGAAAAACAATATGTATCACAAAAACGTTTAAATCGGGATAAAATTGCGTATTTTTGGCATCTCATAAATTTCGTGTTCAAATTTGAAATTATTCAGGAAATAAGTTTACGGAAACTTTATTTCATTATTAGCTGCTGAATAGTATATTATGCAATGACCATTCATTGCAAATGTAAGTTGATTATACTTTTTTCTACGACTGCCCTGAAAATAGACAAAAACGCACTAACAACTGCTCTTGAAAACTGGACATTTCAAACATCGTGTGAAAAGTATACTTTGCACACGGCGTGTGCAAAGTATACTTTTCACACGCTTATTCGGGTATTTAGATTAAAGGGCTTCGTCTCCGTTTTAAAGCTTCGCCCTCAAAGGTCCCATTACCAGATCTCTAAAAGAGGGGGCCCAATTATAGGGCTTCACCCTCCAGGAGCCCCTTTTTGCAAAACTGTAAAAAATGGAACTCTCATACCAGGGGCCCCCTTTTAAGACTTGGGGCCCCATTTTAGGGCTTCGCCCCCGGGGGCTCCATTCCTAAATCTGTAAAAAATGGGACTCTTGTACCATAGGCCCCATTCTAGGGTTTCGCCCCCTGGGGCCCCATTTTAGGGCTTCGCCCTCGGAGCCTCTTTTTCAAAATATTTGGAAAATAGGAACCCCACACCGGTGGCCCCATTTTAGGACTGTGCCCCTAGTTATAGTTTAACGAGAATCTCTTACTCACGTAGCTTCTTTCATTAGGAATAAAATTTTCTGATAAATCAATAATAAAAATGTTTTCCATATAACATGTAATTTTCTACCACACTCCCAGTGGGGCACCCTGTATGTAGCAGTCGTACAAAAAGTATAGTGTGCTACACGTGCTGAAAAGACTTTTCACACTCATGAGACTTTATGACGCTCGCTTACGGCTCGTGTCACTAAACTGTCTCATTCGTGTGAAAAGTCTTATTTTCAGCACTTGTTGCACAATATACTATTTCTATTTTGGTATCATAAAGAAGTATTTTCGATACGCAAAGTAGTGTCGAAAAGAAGCTCTTTTCGACACTATTTTTGATGACTGGTTGCTATGATATTAACAAAATTGTTCAATGTCAAAGCTCACTAGCAAAAATTTCGACACCGTTTTGAATGGGATTCCTAATACAGACGACAAAAGTGACAAGATGGCCGTCCAACTTTTGATCGCGAAATGAATAAATTAATGTTTTTCATTAAAAAACGTGCAAAATAGCACTCTTCGCCCAGTTTTGTTTGGTTTCAAATGGACGTTTTAAAGCCTGAATTTGTGCGACGCGACGCGGCGTGTAGCTTTTTTGTATTTCGTGAGTGATTTCCTATAAATATTTTTTATAAACTCTATATCAAAGTAACGATGGCCTTGCGGTGTGAGGTATGCAAAATCTCCAGCTATTATCATCCGAACCTGAGTTTCCACAAGTAAGTAAAAGTAAATGAAACACAGTAGTACAGTGGGCACCATTTTGTGATGTGATTAATTAATATTTTATAATACTTACCTATGTATGTGATATTAATGGATAATCTGATATGTTTGCAGTCATTTACCAACCTCTATTAAATCATTTTTGAAGTGAATACTTCTTTGGTTTCATGACAGTGGTTTTTCAAGGACACGGAAAAATTTCGTGACACAGCAAAATAACTATTTTGTGTTAACTAACCTTCAGAACCCATATCTAACCCAAACTAACTCAATCTAACTCACATACTATAAATAAAACATAAATATATTTTAAATAATGCACCGGAATAAATACCATCATTTCAAATTAAACGTATTTACTTTATTAAAATTATTATTATGATGGACTCACATTTTCAAAGTCTACGCCTATGAACTGTCCCTGCTTTCGCTCAGGCGGACGCGGGCAACACTACATTTAGTAGTGGGGACCAAATACAAATGTCTTTGGTAGAGACAAAGTTTGCTCACGGCGAGGATTCGATCGGGGTAAAAGTTTGTACACGATACATAAAAATATAAGGAGTCGGGACAATCGTTTTGTTGATATTTGATGCAAGATTTCGGACTTTTATGAATGAGTTGCCGGGTCTCTTTAGGTTAAATGTTTTTGGGCTGTTCGCCTATTTTTGTCAAAGCTGTCGCCATTATATCTTCAATCCAGTTGGCTTGGGCCGTTTTTCTTATATACTTGTAAACCATCTGAAAGGATCAATGTATATTATAGCATCTAAATGGATTTTAGTAATAGCGTAATAATTTTTATGCAATAATCAGATAATCCGTGCAGCTATTTTTTGTTTCGGTAAATTAAAAGTCGAAAATAAGTAATGGAATGTAATTTTTTGTCAATAAAATGCCTTTAAAACCTTATAGTTTGACCAGTCCATGCGTAGTACGTTTAAAAATGGGTTTTGTTAATTTCTGTATACAAAACGATGTACAAAATTTACATTTATATTTCAAGATGCAAAGCGAATAGATACCGGGCGAAGCGATTCGCTAGGGACAAAGTGAATAAAGCTATCCGTCTAAACCTCGAAGTCTCGGTCCCGCGTAAGCATTAGAATAGAAAACCAACATAAAGAAAATAACAATGAACTACTAGAAGATTTTCTATTAAATATTTTGAACTAGTTTTCTTAATTTACCTTAGAATAATTAGAACATTTTAACACAACCACACAAAATATTGGATGGGCATTTAAATAACGTGTTTCGTTACTAATTGCCGAATCATTACTGATTTGTATTACAGGTACTACAGGTAGACATAATCTTTCAGTTTGTGTGTACAGTGACTTTTTACAAGACAGTGGCGACAAGCAGCAATTTAGCTCCGCCCATCCGCCATTAGGAGGCAAAATTATGGCGGGTTTGTATTATTAGCATAGGATATTCAGATATTTTCTTTCAAATTGAGTATTTTCCAGACATCTTCCTATAAAATATGATATTAAAATCATAAATATTTTAAAAATTCCGAACACTAGTTAATATACCAAAGTTATACAGATTATTTTAATTTAATTTGATCACTATTCCATAGAAAATAAACAAACTGACTAGGTATAATAAACTCACTGAAATAAATCTAAAAAATTTAAAGGTTCTGGATTCGTAATTGCAGCCAATATAATGAGCAAACCTTAATAACCACAGGTTTTAGACCAATAATTATTATTCAAATTAACCAATTTATTATTTACTACACTTATCAAAACACATTATGTTAATATAGAGGTGCTTACAACTACAGGTTTATTATAAAGTATAACCAGCGACAGTCTTACTTGCAAGCTTATCAATATTCTTTGTTTTCCTTGAATACATTTTTAGTTTAAGCAAAGCAAATGTTTTTACATTCAATTCCTTTAGTTTATGACAAATAGGAATATCTATATCAAATGATAATTTTCTAAACAAAAAAAAAATACGTCTATATTTTGACCTATTAGAATTGGGATATATTTTTGAAATATAGTTTCCATGTCAACAAAATAAATAAAATACATTTTATAGAAAACAAAGTATTTCCGTTAAGAATCTTGATGTTTACAAACTTCGAACAGTTTTTATTTTATATAGAGGTGTTTTTGATGCTACACTACGTACACAAATACCACAGGTTTTTGATGTTCGTTTAATACTTTGCATTAAATATTCCGCAATGTTGTATAATGAATTCAAGTAACTGTAATTAAGATTAAGCCCAGAAAAACTAATGTTTTTGGGTATAGACACTTCGCTATATCTTCCATCACTCTTTAACACACAGACACAGACACTAAAATTTTATGTTGTTATGAAACTCCTTAAATGTTTTTAACCACACTATATTTACAACAAACTAAAGTTACACCAATAATTACGTTTTTATACGGCAAAAAGGGATAACCAAGATACGAAAGAACATGTTAACACGAGGTAAACAAAGAAAGTTTTGCCTCGTCCGCCATGAGAGGCAAAACTAGCCCGACCAATAAAAATCGATATATCGATTGTCGCCACTGTCTTGTATAAAGTCACTGTACTTGTGTAAAGCAATGGGCGACATCTGTGTTTATTATGGAGAAATACCGATTATTCGCTTGGCTCGAGCTTCCCCTATAGGTATATATATATATATATATATATATATTTACGCCTCAGAAATTAATCACAATCAATTAGAATCACCACAGTACTATTTACTTATCTCATCCAGCAAATAAAACTAAATATGTAGAATCTGTTCTAACAAATAATTTTTTATGTTTTTTAAAAGAAAAATAAACAACTTACATATCCTACATTATACCTGGTAACTGGTAATCATGCCAATAAGCGAGTCAAGAAAACATGCTCAAGAAAACTCTTTTTCTCAAGCCAAACACCAAGGTCTCTAGCAGTCCATGTGAATAAAAAATCATTACCATTAACCGTGTATAAAATCTAAATTATTTTACTATACTGTAAAAACACTAACTAAATATAATATTTGCTATTATTCAAAAAAAATATGATTAGTCCAAGCCCGCTGGCTGGCTCCTCCCTCTATCCACTTTTTCAATATGTTTTTAGATTGTCTGCAAGTATCAAGCTCTCAGTCAAATAACATTCGCAAGCAAGATCAAGAGAAGGAATGAATAATAGTACCGACCAGAAGTGACAGATACATCATCGAAGAGAGCAATGATGTTTGCTGTTTGTTTTTACAGCCGATATGGTACCTATAAAAAAGCTATGCAAATATCTTCTTAGCTTCTAAGTAAATTCCAAATCCATAATCTTTCCATCTGAATTATTACAAAAGTAAAAGCAGATGGTATCTGTTTGATAACCAAGGCTACCAACAAGGCAATCTGAGTCCTTTGCATAAGTTGAGTCAATAATTAATTCTAATATTATTGATTACTATACGATTCTCCAGCATAATTACTAACACCTTTATAGCAACATAGAACTTAAATAATTATGTCCTACGTAACACAAAAATTACGTGCCTAATTATTTAAGATAGAGTTACAAAAGTTATACAACAACAAACCGACAATGTTTTGAAAATATATTTATGATGGGATCAGGTTCATAACTTACATACATACATAACATCTTTTTTTATTTTGGTATCATAAAGAAGTCTTTTCGATACGCAAAGTAGTGTCGAAAAGAAGCTCTTTTCGACACTACTTTTGTTGACTGTTTGCTATGATATTAACAAAATTGTTCAATGTCAAGGCGCACTAGCAAAAATTTCGACACCGTTTTGAATGGGATTCCTAATAATACAGACGTCAAAAGTGACAAGATAGCCCTCCAACTTTTGATCGCGACTTGAATAAATTAATGTTTTTCATTAAAAAACGTGCAAAATAGAAAAAATATTATAAAATACACGTTTTAAAAGACATTTAGCGCACTCGCACGTTAGGAAACTCACCGCAAGCGGGTCGTTTCCTAATTTCGTGCCCGTGCGATAAAATATGGTCTTTTAAAACTAGTATCTTAATATACTATTTTCTACTCCTATACATTAATTCAATTATTAGACATTTACTACCAGTATCGTAATGAAGTGCATTATGATACTGACGTTTCATTACTAAACTGGGTTCTAACCAATCAAATTCAACATCACAGTGATATTTGGTCAATATCAAAGACAGCCATGATCATAACAGATTTAAAATTTATGAATTTTGACAGTTCATAGACATTTTACTAAGTAAATTAAAATAAATAAAAGTAAAAAATAAATTTTTAAAAACAAGCTTTTATTTAAATCCACTAAAAAGAAGAAAATAACTTTTGAAGTAAATCAAACCTATTATTTTGTTACATTAAACATTTTTATATGATATAAAAGCTTGTAGCGAGATTTTCCTGTTTAAATTTCTCGCGACAAGCTTTTTATATCATATAAAAATGTTTAATGTAACAAAATAATGGGTTTGATTTAGTTCAAAATTTATTTTCACCTTTTTAGTGCATTTAAATAACAACGCTTGTTTTTAAAAATTTATTTTTTACTTTTATTTATTTTTTACTTTTTAGTAGGTATTATGGTATAGCAAAATCGCAAATTTAGTAAATATTATATTTTTATTTATAAAACTTAGATTCGTAGTATATAATAAAAGCCATTTTGAATTTTCAATATCTGATAAAAAATATATTCCTTGTCCCTAAAAACCCCCTAATACCAATTTTAAACCAAATCGGACATTCTTTAAGTAGTGCCTTCCCCACTAACCTTTAAAGGGAGGTGGGAAGTGTAGGTAAGCAACACCACTGTCTTCATAAGAATAAACAATGGCAACACCATAGTTTTATATTCTCATTTGAACTACAAACGCACCCCAAATTTGAAGCCCATTGGATATGTAGAAGTCAGCTAAAATTGACTTGCAACATTTAACCC